>UZAF01018090.1:18731-28963 GCA_900617895.1 Haemonchus placei | reverse complement strand
ATCTCAGATGGCCACTGCGACCTAGTATCCTTCCCTTGTTAGTCAGGTGCTTCAAACAGTGGCTTCGGTTAGACTTAATGAGTATGTATGGCACAGCCGTGGAGTGAGAAGCTGAAATGTGATCACCCTGAAGAACAAGTGAGAAGCTAAAACATGACAAAAAAGGCGCAAGTAACCCACAAACCACTTGCACAATGCTCTTTTCCTTTGACTTATTATTTATTTATATATATATATATTTATTTATTTATTTATCTATTTATTTAATACACCCAAGGGTGCGCCATACAACGCAAAAACAAAAACTGAAAGGCGATGGTCTTTTGAAAACGGGAAAAATGTGTATACATTAGCTAATAAAAGTTGAGGATAACGCCAGAGACGGAAGCAAGAAGCTAGTAAGGGAGTATTTATGAAATAATGCTGAGACCTTTCTCATATGAAACAGGAGGGCTGTTTTCCCCTGTGAAAAAAGGCTTCTTCGTGTTACACTGGCCCATTATTCCAAGAGAGGCAAGAGTAACTAGGGCTTGCCGACAACAAAGCTCAATTATGTAACAAATTCGATTCGGAGCCACAGGCGAGTAGACGAAATGAGACTTCAGCGGAAGGGTTATTCGTCTTATTAGCAATATTTCGTTACTGTTCGACTTCTCGATTTATCAGTTACAGTTAGGAAAAAGTCCAAGTAAAGATGTCGCAAGAACTAACGAAAAAACGTCAAAAAGTTTATCGGGATTTTGTAGGCGAGAACTCCTATACCAAAAAAGATGAGCATAAGAATGCGAAAACACACTGTGAAGAGATTTCTAGAAAAAAACGTTAGAAAGCATTGGGGAAATGAATGGAAAGGAAGTAGGTTTTTAATATTACCGTGATAGACTGGTGTGCTGCTCGAAAGCGTCAGGCACTGAAGTACGGTATCGTACTCGCTCTTCACTTTGAGTTTATCTTCTGGGTAGGGCGTCCCAATCGGCTCAGTGCTAAAGCAGAAGTTTAACATGTTACTTTGATTTTGCACATTCACAAGCTTCCAGAATCGAGCTCCTTATGATACCATTCACAAATGAATTTCGTTATCACTACCTCACATAATCTGCAAGGTTGAGCTCTTCAAATATGAGGCCTTCCGGCGCCGATCAAACCCATTTTGATATGCGTTCTTATATTTGACTCCCAATTAGAATATAGTAGCATTTAACCATATGGGCATGGTCTTATAGCTTCTACAGTGAGCTGAGGCGGCCAGCCGATGAATTCAAGTCAGTGCTCATATCCTCTCAGACGAATGTACCGACTGGCGACTTGTTCCCTAGACCGTGTGGTAATGCGCCACTCGGCACTACAACGTCTCTGCCGAAGTCGCAGGACAAAAAAATTGATTTCAAGGAAAAAATCCAAAAATTATAAATATACTGATTGGTTGTTTGGTCACTCACAAAACAAAACAACAGGCGAAACATTGTTTTCGTGTGTCTACTCGAACAATAGGTGTGCTCAGGCTGAGTAGCCACTTCTCCCCGGTGAAAGGTAGTGTATTTGATTTCTTGCCCATGTCCACATATAGGGTTGTTCGAAAAAATATTACGCTTCTAGAAAATAATGCTTTCAAACTTTGTTTTGCACGTCCTTTGTGACGTTGAACGTATTGCGTTCGATAAACATAAACTACAGATATATGTTTGTTCTTTTTTAAAAAGAAACTGAACGGATCTCATTTCTTATTGTAATTCCAGAATAAGCTTAACAATGGGATGTCAGGTGTAGCGCTTCTGGCCATTCCACTTTTTTACTTCTATCGTGGCTGAAGATGTTCACTATGAAATATGAAACACCTAAGCTGACAATGCCTTGTCACAGAGCACTTGTGAAAACTAGTTCTAAACTTTTCGTTCTGGCAAATTTTTACTCCATAGCTGAGTTGGGCTGTTCAGTAGGGGTAGAAGATAATCATCCGATGGCATTGACGTTCATGTAGCCCATGTAAGAACTAATGACGGACACAACCCATTCTTGAGAATATTTAGCGAGAATATCGAAAAACTTGGATCAGTAAAAAAATTAGGTCAGGTGCCGCAAGAGTTTGGGGAGATACACCTGATGCCGTGAGTCACTGCTGCGATTCGCGCTTGAAACGCAACGAAGATCACCTATCTATGATTCGAATAGTGGCTGTTGATAGAAGTCTTAGTGTTTACGATAACGTTACTTGAAAAGTTTACGGTAAGTACCGGATGAGCCTGCTCAGGCGATGTCCAGTGTTCACTTTCATCCAAAAAGGTTCGCGCCACCAAATTGATGGGATTACAAGGGTGTACTGTAATTCGAAGTGCCTCAAAGAGACTAAATGTCAACTTTCACCTATGCATCTAACAAGGAAGCTCTTTCAGGGCGTGGGACGCTTTTCGAAAGTGGTTTTTTGTATTTTGTAGGGGCATGAGCACTGAGTACGGAACTATGGTCCATTTTCGGTAAAAGGCCTTCTGAATGCCAGATAAGGAGTGAAAATGATTTTGTCAGAAATCGCCGTTTTAACCCACTAAGCGTCGCTTGTTTCATTCATGGCGTCGACTGTCCGCACAGTAGGAAGCGCCAGTGACTGCGCATTGAAATAACGTGAACGGTAGCCAAATAAAGGGAGCCACATGTTGAAGCATGTTGAAAGGTGCGAGGAAGTTTTATATGTGCTCTCCACGGACGAATTGATGAGGGCCGACGAATGGTGTGGTGGATAGCGATGTGGACTTCGAGTTGGGCCCAGATAGACTGGGTTGATGGTTCGGATCCCTGGGGCTTTGTCGTTTTTGCATTTTATGCTGCCACCTCCAGATTGGCTCCATATTACACCAAGGCCAAAGCAAGTGCGTGACTTTTCATGGTGGTAACGAGGACCACCCATAACCTCTACAAGTCGTTAGATTTTGATGTGTGGAGCACTATCAATGAAGGAGCTTCCAGGCTTCACACTCCCAGGAGCTCCCCCTTTCCCCCCACCCCCTCAATTTCCTCTCATAGTGTTTTCATCAGTTCGGCTGTATTTGCATCCTTCACATAAAGGGTTCATACAGTTGATAAAATGTTGGTATGATATCATTTTGGTAGTCAAAAAACTCGATATCATATCATCTGGTCTTCGGACATTGCACAGTGCATACAATTCCTTGAATGATTTGAACAGTGATAGTTTGATTGTTGTTTTATTTCGACCGAATTCCTTAAAAAATGATGGAAGGTGCATCTAATTTCGAAGACTTCACCGTTTCTTACCCTAGCGTTGATTTCCCGCCGTTGAAGGGTTTTGTCCACTGTTCTGGTTAGTCATCTCCATTTCTTTCTCTCCTCACGATCAGTTTCTTCTGCAGTCACCTCGACTTCAGGAATAGCCTTCTTGATAGTGTCCTGCCAACCCTTCATAGCAGGACGCGGAGTTAGGGGATCGTATGTTGGGAACGGCTATCGCCCAAACCCTTCATCTGCTCATTGACCTAGTAATCTGGCACTCGAATGATTCGTTTCAGGAGTGACAGCTTTCTATATCAAGCCCAATGCTCATGGATCCTTCAGCAAGAAGACGCGTTTGAAGAGTATCTGATTCGTTTTCCCACAGAAGTCCGCAGTTGACGCCCAGTTGACGCCAGGGAATCGGGAGCTACAATGAATACGGGAATCCTGTTATCTTTGCACTGATGAACGAGGTCGAGGGCAGTTTCCATCGAGCAGGAACCATATTATAGTGTTTTGACCCCCCGTTGCAACACTTATACAGTGTGAAACGAAGAGACCCCTTCATACTCCGAGGACTGTGAAGGCTGGAACTTCCTCCATTGGTAGTGCTCAACACTTCAAATCCTAACGACATGTAGAGGTATTGGGTGGCCCTGGTCACGACCATGACCAGTAAGGCGCTTGCTTTGGCTGTGGTGCAATATGGAGCCAACCTGGAGGTGGCAGCATAAAATGCAAAAACGACAAAGCCCCAGGGATCCGAACCATCAAGCCAGCCTATCTGTCCCAACACGAAGTCCACATCGCTGTCCACACCATCCGTCGCTGCTAGCAGCTCGACCGTGGAGAGCACATATGAAACCTCCCCGCACTCTTCAACATGCTCAACACGTGGCTCCCTTTTTGCTGCCGTTCACGTTATTTCAATGCGCAGTCACTGGCGCTTCCTACTGTGCGGACAGTCGACGCCATGAATGAAACAAGCGACGCCTAGTGGGTTAAAACGGCGATTTCTGACAAAATCATTTTTACTCCTTATCTGGCATTTAGAAGGCCTTTTGGCGAAAATGGTCCATAGTTCTATACCCAGCGCTCATGCCCCTATACCATGCAAAAAACCATTTTCGAAGAGCGTCCCACGCCCTGAAAGACCTTCCTTGTAAGAACTGGAGGGTTGAACAGGTCCACCGAAACTAGCGAGTCGCAAAGGAGGGATGCTATACGTACACTACAGTCCGTTTCATAGTTATAAGGTCACTCTTGATTCCTGCGATACTGGAGAAAGCAGCCAGAATGGAATTTTTGGCAACACCGGTAGATTCCTCGTCACAATGTACCTCCGAATCAAATTCTGGTCGCGATATCCTTCACCTCGAATTTTTTATGAATTCTTCAAAGATAGTGTCGGTTTTTGCACCTTTCATAATTATAAGGTCTTTCTGAAAAAGCAAATGATTTATTAACGTTGATGGCATATGTACAACAGCTAATAATCTATAGCTCCTCCTTGTTTAAGATCAACACCGAAGAGTCTGCGTGGCATACTAGAAACTAGGTTTCGAAGGTGTTCCTCATCGATTGCTCTTCATGCTTCGATAACTGCCCGCTTCAGCTCTTCTGTGCCCTGGAACTGACGATTATTCGCATGAACCTGACTGACAATTATGCCCCAGATATTTTGCATCGGATTGAGATAAGGACTGCAGGCTAGCCATGGCAGGACGCTTATATTTTGACAACGACCACCCATTCGTTGCCACTCATTCGTTGCACAGCTTACGCGAATGGAAGCGTTGTCCTGTTGAAAGACATAGTTGAGGTGACGGCGACGGCTTGGAAAAGGACTAGATGATGCTCCACGACGTTCTAGTAATCCTTGGAATTCACTCTGCAGCACACGAAGGCTAGTTCCAACACGACATCATTGCAGAATGCACCCCACACCATAAGACTTCCTCCACCGCAATTGCGACGGCTGAAGTAGGTTGATTCCTTCCTCAGTAGTACTTGTTTCCGTCGAGACCGTCCAAATTTTTTTCCATCCAAAAAAAGGACCTGAATGGAAATTATATAGCCGTATAGTGAGATTTTGATGCAGACCTACCTTTGCCCACTCTCTCCCTAGGTTCATCTTTGCAAATTCGAGTCGAGCCTCTCTGTGGCGATCGGTGATTCGTGGCGCCTTCTTCATTGCTTGACTGGTGATGTTCTCGCATCTTCTCACTGCTTTCCAGACTGTAGTTTTCGACANAGAAAGGTTTAATTCCGATCGGACGTGGTTCAAGGAGGACGTACTGTTGGAAACAGCCCTCAGAATTTTCCGCTCGCCACGGGCAGTAACCTTGCGTGGGCGTTCACTGCTGGTGTTACATTAAGAGATATTAGGGCTCTCCAGAAATCTTTGGATGGAGCAGAGGGATCTCCCTATTTGCCTGGAGATGACTCGCTCACTGAGCCCAGGTTCATGAAGAGCCCGAATTTGAGCCTTCTCATCAGAAGGAAGGAGACTACCACCAAGGAGCCATGTTGACAGTCAGATTTAGAGATGCATTTGCTACACGTGCTCACCTTTATAAGTATCTTTAAAGACGAAATTTCTTCTCCTCCATGAATAATTGTTAATTTTTTCAGGGTGATCTTATAATTATGAAACGGTGCAAAAACCGATGAACTGTTCCAGATAATTGTCCATGTAGGACTCTCTATAAATCTCGGCATGCTTCTTTACAGTTCTGAGGTTTTTCTTTTGAGCTGTTAAACCGAGATTGCAACAGTGTTTATAAGCCTGACGTTTCGGTGCCTTCACCCTCTTCGGAGCCTGAAAAGACAAAAGGCACTTGAAAAATCATCCGATCAAGAACTAGTCCAACCTACAGAGAGAGTTCACAGGGCGTGGACTAGTAGAAAGTCGGAAGATGTTAACTCAACAGGCAACATCCGAAGAATTCAAAAAATAGTGCCGCCGCTTGTATAGGAAGTGGACAGAATTGGCACGAGCTGCCAGCCTTCCTAAAAACATCATAATGCGGCTGAAAAATGAACTTCCTATCTGCTCATAAAAACACATAAAAGGGAGAAGAGGGAGAAAGCGTGATGGAGTCCTTTGACGTCACCTCGCTGTACATTAATGTGTCGAATGACTGTGCTATGCAACGATATGTGAAATTCTTAACGAACACCAAAACTCTGTTAATCTATATGGCCTGTCGATACCTCAGGTCGTGACACTCCTCGGAGAGTGCTTATCGTGCAACGTATTTAGATGGTCGGGTGAGTATTACCAGCAGATTAGAGGACTAGCGATGGGGCAAAGGCTCGCACCAGCGCTCGCAGTGGCATTCGTGTCAAAAATTGAGCAACCTGTGTTAGAGCGTAGATCCATTCTATACTGTCGATATATAGACGATTGCTTTATTGTGTGCTCCACCCAAGTGGAGATGGACACCTGTTTCGAACTGTTTAACCAACAGTCGGGACATATAAAGCTTACACGGGAGAAACCGACAGACGACTTCCTCAATGTCCAGGTTCGAATAACTGCGGGTACCTTTAGCACTAAATGGTATGAAGCCTACCAGCAAAAACATACTAGTCCGCTTCCGTTCCGCCCATCCATTTAACACTAAAAAGGCCATCATAAGGAATATGTTGCACACCGCCTCTTGAGTTTCCTCAGGAAACGAAGAGAAAACAGAGTCGATACAACAGGCGCTCCGCATAGCACAGGAAAACGGCTACGATACCTCAGGATTCCCATTTCGACACTGGAGAAGGACGGTCGCACACAATCGTCAGGAGGAGGAGGATACAAAAGTTGCATTTTGTGTCCCTTTCATATCAGACGAATTAAGTGCGGCCATACGATCATGTGTGAGAAAGGCAGGTCTTCAGGACATGGTGAGAGTTGTGGATATTCCACCCTCGAACCTAAGACAGCAACTGGTCCGAAATTGTCTGTATGACCGCCTGTTCACAACGCCTCCGTGTGTCATATGCCCATACGGTAAGGGAGGAGACTGCACGACATCCGGTGTTGTATATTTAATATCGTGCCTGCAGTGTAAAGAGGAGTATATTGGGCAAACAGGCAGGCCTCTTCGCATCAGGATAAAGGAGCACCTGGATGGCATGCAAATGTCGAGAACAGCTATTCCTCTAGGAGAACATAGGGTACGATGTCATGGGAACATGAGGTTCGAGGTGACGGTCACGATATCATCACGTTAATCTGATATTGCGGCGCGGCGAACCTTAGAGGCCTTCTGGATCATGGCTAAGGCCCCTAAAATTGATCGGACGGAAGAGTGCGTGGCGGTTACCACAGAGCTGGCGCCCTCTGCAGCACTATGTGGGTTTTGACCTACGCTGTCGATCCCCGCAGGGTCCTCTCGGCAGGGCGGGGTCAGGGGCTCATACAGTATTTGATAGGAGTTGATTTGGAAGGGGTCGGCGGCGCGCTCGACCTTGTGTGGCTTTTGAAGAGGCTTGATCTGCGTGATCAGCCCCTCGGAGTTCTCTGGAGCAAGTTGACCTGTGGCTCACCCTATTCAAACCGCAGTCCTACCAGCTCGGGGTGATCGGTGGACCACAAAGGTCGGCTATCCCACAGGTTAGTTAACAACTTCCGATTTCCTACTAGTCCACGCCCTTTGAACTCTCTCTGTACGTTGAAATAGTTCTTGATCGGATGATTTTTCAAGTGCCTTTTGTCTTTCCAGGTTCCGAAGAAGGTGAAGGCACCGAAACGTCAGCCTAATAAACACTGTTGCAATCTCGGATTAACAGCTCAAAAGAAAAACCTCAGAACTGTTCCAAATAAGTTCAGATGTTATCCGTGTTCTATGTTATTCGTGCTGGGGGATCCGTTCATGATGCTAGAAAATCCTAAATGATTGCTTCTTTTGGAAGGGCAAAATATGAGGGTGAACTCTTAATTATGAAACGCACTGTATGACAAGGCTGGATCACATACATTTTCGACGACTCGGCAAAAATATCGAAGCATAGTCGAAAACCTGTGCTGCATCCAGCATACAGCCATGAACTTGCGCCAACTGAATATCACTTATTTCGGTCGTTGCCGAGCTCCTCTTATGGGAAAACCTTCGCTTAAGATGATTTCAATCTTATATGACCTCTTGGTCTTGAGTCTGCGAGGGAGGAGCTATAAAATTATCAAAATGATGGCGAAAAAAATTGAACAAAATTGGGTGAAAGTGTAGTTAAAGGGCCAATCTTCACAATGTTAGTATAACAAGGAATAAGCTGAAATGAACTCAATGAAACGTGTTATGCCGTGTTACATCAGAGACATGCAAGCTTTTAATTAGGCTTAAGCAGAGAAGGAGCACGGAGGTGGGTACCTTTTCTATCATTTTTTCTTTCTTCTCGCACTGAGGTGATCATCTCACCCACCCTGGTGCTCCCACCCTACTCAGCTTAGTTTAAAAACTACATTACCTTTAGGTTTCATGTACGGCTTTCTATGAACCTCGGCAACCTCGGCATAATTGTATCATTGAGTTTGCTGTTTTCTTGAACTCTTCACGAGGTTTTTAAGTATGCTTTATTAGGCTGACGTTTCGGCGGAATCGCCTTCTTCAGAGCCTGAAAGGATCATAACAATCTGTGACTATCCGATCAAACGTCTCCACCAGCCCCACTAAAGCTCGAGACCCATCGCAAGTGATTGGAAGGAGAACCACTCACCGTAGCTTTGTGGATTCTTCAAAACCACCCAGCGAGTGATGGTACCAACCGACCAGTGTGAGCTGGGGTATGTCCTCATTAAAGTCTCTGCGGGAAGGCCAGCCTTATATAAGGTCGAAGCACACACGTGATTGCGATACATTTTTCCCTACGACTCATTTTTGGATCGGTGACTTGTATCCAAAATGCCTCGAGGGTTTTACGCGCGCATAATTGCGATTTCTGTGCTACGACCTCCACGGTGACTTCAAATCGCCTCCGTTATGCTTTGGATTCGGTGACTCCCCAAGGCAGTAGACTCTTTCAATCGCCTCATACCATCTATGTGCTCCTTAACCCTAACGTGGAGTGGTCTTGCCGTTTCTCCAATATACTCGTCACCACAATCACGGCAAGTAATTTTGTAGACCATCCCAGACATATTACAATCACCCTCCCTTCCAGCTGGACAAACCACACAGTTTGAGGTAGTACACAGGCCTATAGCCTGTTCCGAACCAGGCGCTTCTTTAGACTGAAGGGTGGTACGTTTATAATGGTAACTAAATTTTCCGAACCCGATCTTTTTAGACACTTTTTAATAGAGGCACTGACCTCATCAGAAATAAATGGCAGTACAAAAGGAATTTTTTGAAGTCACCGTGGAGGGCGTAGCACAGGAATCGCAATTGTGCGCCCATAAAACCCTCGAGGCATTTTGGATACAGGTCACCAGTCCCGAAATGAATCGTAGGGAATAATGCCTCGCAATCACGCGTGAGCTTCGACCTTATGTAAGGTTGGCCTTCCCGCAGAGACTTTAATGAGGACATATCCCAGCTCACACTGGTCGGTTGGTACCATCACTCGCTGGGTGGTTTCGAAGAATCCACAAAGCTACGGTGAGTGGTTCTCCTTTCAATCACTTGCGTGCCCTGGGGGTCTCGAGCTTTAGTGGGGCTGGTGGAGACGTTTGATCGGATAGTCACAGATTGTTATGATCCTTTCAGGCTCTGAAGAGGGCGATTCCGCCGAAACGTTAGCCTAGTAAAGCATACTTAAAAACCTCGTGCAGGGTTCAAGAAAACAGTAAACTCAATGATACATTAGCTTTGCTAAAACTGCATAAACGCGCACAGATGGCCGGTAAACATCGTCCTCTTCGATTCTGATACAGTGCTAATATAACACAAGGATTGATAGGTAAGACTGAATTCATTCCTTGATACACTAACCTTGTGATGGGTGCCCCTGGTCCCCCCCCCCTCCCCCTCCCCACTACATTATCATCCAAAATTTGGCGTATGTATATCACTGAG
>UZAF01018089.1:18138-37236 GCA_900617895.1 Haemonchus placei | reverse complement strand
GGGTGACCTTATAATTATGAAACGGTGCAGAAGCTGACACTATCTTTAAAAAATTCATAAAAAATTTGAGGTGAAGGATATTGCGACCAAAATGTGAGTACGGAGGTACATTGTAACGAGGAATCTTCCAGTGTTTGCCAAAAAATTCCATTCCGGCTGCTTTCTCCAGAATCGCAAAAATCTGGGGTGACCTTATAATTATGAAACGCACTGTATTGTATCTGATAAATAATACGAATTAGTGTCGTTCTGCTAGAAATAGAAGAACTGGATTAATCCTTTCTCGAGAGACATCAAGGCGCTCAGAGGATGAGCGCATCTTGTTCACTTTTTTATATAATATTAATTATTAATATCAATCTTTTTTATATTAAAAATAAATTCTCTGGAATTAAATAATCTCGTTCCTGGATGCGCTCACACGCTGACTTTCATCGAGGACGCAGAAGCATATTGAATGCTCAAATGATACCTCTACAACGACTTACGATAACCAGCCGATGTATAGGTTGAAGCTTTCATCCTCTCAGACTACTAACCAACCCGTGAGGAATGGAACGCTTGGTTGGTCGGAGTCAACGTAAATTCAGGATTCTATCCTCGAATTACGAGTGTGTTAGAGCGCACCAATTACCACTACACTACCTCCGCCCCTTCTTGCCCTCTGAATTTCACGAAACTGAAAAGCTGTGGCTATGGAGCGTTAAAGTGCAAAAAGAAATAGACGAACCGACACCATCCCAACATAACACAAAAGACAGAATAGCGAGGGAGAAGAGCGAAATCACCACCACCTAAATGCCCGAGGAAGTTTTGGAATCCCCAGATAAGCTATAGTTTCTACTCCACCTTTCCAGACTTCTCAAAAGAGCCGGCTTCGAGCGTGATAACGCCGGCCGCAGTGGCTCTTTCTCGGTTTTTCCTTTGCATTTCGAAGATTCTTTTATGTTGGCGTTTGATCCGTAGGAATTCGGCCCGAATGCGATCCCATTCACTATCTTGTTTAAATGGGTAAAGACTGGAACTGAATCTTATCAAAAGGGGTTTCCCTATAATTTTTCTTTTTAGCTGAACAGGTAGATCGAACCTCTGCTGGGACGGATTGGTCTTTTTCAGATCTTCGGTTGGAGTGAGCGGCGGCGTCAAAGTTCGTGCATATGCGGTCGGCTGCTTCGGTTGTTTTCGGGGGAAGGAGAAGCCTCCCTTCGGCGGCACAGTCCGCATTTCTGCCGATTTCGTCACTTTCATTTGCACGACTGGAACCTGTAGTCGTGTTGGAGTCGAAGTGCTGAAATGCATGCCTTTCAATCACCTTTTTGTACTTATTGTCATGACTCAAAGACACAACTCACGATAATTTTGGGATATATAGTTTCAGACAATAATGAAAGTGATCGTCTAGATTAGTGCAAAAGTGGCAAAGAAAACGCGCGAATCGACGTGTTCATAGAAATACGAGACAAAAATAAAATTAAGGGTTGGACGAAAAAGTGAGGATAAAAGCTGCATGGAAAGGATGTGCGGACGAGCTGATCACATATGCGTGCCATTGTCAACAGCTACAGTAAGCTGCCTACTTGCAAAGTGTGCGTCCCGGTGCGTGTGGCGCAAACAACACAGTCTTTGCAACGCCGTTAGAACAAGTCGGTTTATGGTGTGTACGTCGGCTGAGCGGGATTCGGGGACCTTATTGCACCCTATTTAGACCGTATTCCCAGCCGACAGCGCCTTTTTTGCTTACTTGGGGTGGGTTACAGTTCATCTCAGTTAGAAATCTCAGGAATCATTTTCATCGTGAACTTTGCCTTCGAGATTCTGAATGCTATTCATAATAAAAGTGCGTTATTGGCGTTTTGGCGAGTGATATTGGATGCGCCGGCATAGAAGATTGATGCTGAAGGATCTGATAACAACTGATAAAATTTGATAAGGACTTGTCCTTGAAGAACGGTGGAATGTTAAGGTCTTGTAGGTGGTTGTCAGCTGATAGGACTGAAAGGACAAGAACCAACTGATAGGGGCTGGAAATTGTCACTGAGCAAATCTTCTCTACTATTGGCAGCGGCGCACTGCTATTATATGTACTTCTGTGTGTGATGTAGGGTGTAACTGGATCACAGATCAATCTTATTCTTCATCTTCTTCTTCCTCTTCTTCTCCCCAGCGTTAATCCTGCACCGACGCAGGGTACGCTGTTCTTGTCAGACGCTCCGCCATCTCTTCTTCGACTGGGGCTCCTCGTGCCCCAGTCGCTGACCTTGAGCCTCGAACTCCATTGCCTCCCTCATCGGATGGCTCTGTGGCCTTCTTAGTACATGCCCTAACCATCGCAGGCGCTGCTCTCTCATCTTCATTTAAACTGGGGCTGTTTGCATAGCCGTCTTAACGTCTTCATTTCTGACCTGATCCAGTCGCGTCCAGCCGCAGGCCCATCTGAGCATTCTCACTTCAGGGGAGAGGAACTGCCCTTCATGGGTTTCACCTACGGGCCAACACTCGCTGCCGTAGAGCATTGTGGGCTTTACCACTGTCCGATGCACCTTTCCTTCGAGGGTGGATTCCCTTCACTTCATCCATGCCGCGCTTATACGGTATTGCACGGCCTGGTCCACGCTATCACCAGCATCTAGATCACTCCCCAGGTATCGGAAGTCCTGAAAGTCCTGTAACTTTTCGGTAGATTCCCCGTCGACGATTGACTGCGTGCCCTCCTCAGAGCTGAGGAACTTGGTGTTCTTCAGATACAGCCACAGTCCATTCTCCGCCGTCACTTTCTGCCATTTTTGAAGCTTGTGTGGAGTTCTTCCTTGCGAGCTATCAGAGCGATGTCATCATGTCATCGGCGTAGAGGATGATCTTCAGTGGTCCATCCATGAGTTCTCTGTGGTGACGTCCATAGAGAGCAGGAAAAGGAACGGCTCAGAACTGATCCCTGGTGTCCCTCAACAGTGACATCTATTGCTCTGCTTTGGCCGTGTGGAGTGTTTACTGTTGTCGTGTAACCGTCGTACATGTCTTGACCAGATAGATCATGTGTTCTTAAACATTTCGTTTTCGGAGTTTTCTTTTCTCCCCTCTAGAGAACTTATCGTGGGAGACGATCGGATGCCTTCTCCAGATCGAGGAAAGCTAGGTAGCAGGATTTATGCTTTTCCCGATATTTTTCCATAACTTGCCTAGCTATAAAGATGGCATCCACTGTAGACCTTTCAGGCATGAAAGCGAACTGCTACTGTGAGATTGGGGTCAATTCTGTCAATCTTGAGTTGACCAGTCACTCGTACACATTCATCGTGTGAGCAGTCAACTCGATCCCCCTGTAATCGGAACACTCCATCGCGTTTCCCCTCTGCTTGAAGATGGGAACGATACTACTGCTCCTCCACGCATCTGAGATTCTTCTATTGGCGGTCACAGGGTTCAGGAATCGGGTAAAAAACTCTATCCTGTCCTCTTCGAGCGCCTTCTACGCTTCGTTCGGTACTCCATCCGGACCTGTTGCTTTCCCAGCCTTCGTCTTTCCTATTGCTCTGTGTACTTCATCCTCTGTCCATAGTTTGATGAAGCCAGCGGTTGCCGCTGATTGGGAGCTGTTCTTGCGAGCGAATTCACCGTTAAGGAGCCCGTAGGAGTATCCCTTCCACCAACGCCTGATCTGGCCAGGTTTCCTCGAGACGACATCCTCGCTATTCCTGACGTTCTGAGTAGCGCAGTGACGCGCTTTCGCCAGGACGAACTGCTCTCCTTGTTGACGGTCAAGTTTTTCATACAAGGCGTCCATTCCCGTGTTCTTTGCCTTCGCTACAGCAACTTTGGCGGGCCCCTTGGAGGCAGCTAGCTCCTCTGGGGCTCGTGTCCTTTTCTAGCGTTTGTAGGCCGATTTCTTCTGCCTCACAACATGTTGAACTTGATCGTTGCAGAAACGTGCTTTCTTGTCCCCTCGGGAGCCACCTCGGTTTCTCCCAGCGTTTTCTTTGCACATCGCAGAATTACCTCTACAGCGTTGCTCCAGGTCTGCTGAATCGGCCGTTTGGGATCTGATGCCCAGCTTCCGGTATCTTCTATCTGAGGTGTTCTCTTTCGAATCGGTGCAGCTTCCACCACCGGAGGATCCTCCCTTCCGTCTTATCCTTGATTTCATGGGAAGATTGATGGATTTCTCTGCTAGAAGAGGCCTGCGCTGTGGAGCCAGATCTTCTCCAGGCAGTTCCTTGATGTCCTTTGCACTTTTGGGAGACGATCTTCTTACTAGCAAATGATCCATTTCCGTTTCTTTCCCTCCCCTGCTCTAGGTTACTTTCTGAGCCTTCCTTTTTGTAAAGAAGGTGCTGCAGCCTGCCAGGTCGTGGGCTGTGCCCAGGGCAAGGATTCTCTCTCCTCCTTCGTTTCTAACTCGTACGCCTCTACCTTCATGTACCCTTTCCACTCCCTTCCTTTCCTTGCCGATGTGTCCATTGAGATCACCGCCTATGGTGAGATAGTCTCTCTCCGGAACCGATCGGATGGCCTCGTCAAGGCTCAGATCGAAGTCATCCTTCGTAGACGGGATAGCCGAATTCTGGATCTGTGATCTACATGATCTGTGATCTATGCGATCCGTCTACGAAGAATGAGTTCGATCTGAGCCTTGACGACCAGCTATTACGAAAAAGGTAGTAGCTGATAAAGGCTGGCATGAGATATCAAACTGAAAGGCTCTGGTTCCTATTCCTTCATTATGACAATATAGCAGTAGCACTTTGACGTTTTTAAAATAGGACGAAACGTTAGAGTACGTTGACAAAAAAAGATTTATAAGTGTAGTTATGAGAAACTTTCGAAGTTAATCCCACATAAAAAGACCAATATTGGTTCCTGTCTTACTATCAGACTACAAAGTTTGCAACTCGATGTGTTCTATTTTTTTCGAAATTCCGTTACTATAAAGTGTCAGTAGTCCTGTGCGTTTTCCTCCTCGGTTCATGATCTTGGCGGCGTAAGTATAATACTTGAGAACGTCACAGTTTGCAATTACATATTTTTGAGTACACTAGACACTCGCACATGTATTTGAAGCAATAGCAATGTGCAAAAGCTGAACAAAAATAACACTCTCGGACCTTTCATCGATATGCGTATTTCACTATCTAGAATCTATGACTCATTTCCTGGGACATTTTTAGATGAACTGAAAATTTACCGAAAGTCGGTAGCAATCCCTTGCTGTCTACTACGAGTTTGAGTGTTAGAAACGATGTGTTTTGACCTTTGGCGAACGCGCGTTGACTGTGTGGATCCAGGTACCTGAATTGATATCATAATGTATCGCACTATATTTCACCAATAAGACTCCGCACACCAACATTTGCATCACAACNGAGGACGTATCCGATTGAGTCATAAATTTCCAATCTGAGCTGTACACCAAGAATCTGGTCATGTGTTTTGATGGGTTGAGCTCATGTATGTTTCGCTCGCTTTGAGAGCGCTCCCCATCGCGGCTAGTTCTGCATCATTTCATTTGTCGACCATTTCCGCACATTTGCTAATGTTTTTCGGCGTCTGGTCGTTACGAAACTGAATAAGGAAGTTTTGCATGTGACACCGCCCAGCTTCTGTGCATGTCCCGCATCTTGTGGGAGGAGCTGCACTGAGCTCACACGTGCTCTGTGTTCTTGCCCTATGCACATCTCCATCCCAAACTTGACCCGACATCTCCAAGTGCTTTTTTCTTTGATATCGAATGTGAAAAGGGCAATCAGATAATTGACACATAAACAGGCAACAACGCGTTATGCATAGTTAGAATTATATTATATGCCAGTCGGGTCGCCGGGCTTCCTTTCTTCTCAGGATAGAGCTCTTGTGGAACAAATAAAACTTCTCGAAACACGAAACCCAACAGAGGACTGGCAGGATATTCAGGTGGTATTCAAGTAGCTGTGCCGATCCTTACGCCCATAACTAGAATTCCCAATCTGCTTCAGTTCATCTTGAAAAAAAATGTTCCATTGAAGGTTCAACTGGGCGGAATCAAATATCTTTGCTTACCACACTCCCCTTGTGGGCGTAATCCAGTTCTGTCACCTACCATCACTGTTTCCATCTTGCCTCCTGTACTCGTACCGAATTTTAGCGCTCTAGGTCCGATTTGACATTTTTGCGCAAGCCCAGCCCTGTAGACGAGTCCGATCTCGCCACCCACGACAAATGTTCCCATCCTGTCACCTGTACTCCTACCGAATTTGAACTTTCTAGGTTCTCAGCAAACGGAGTTAAGAATTTCTGGTCGGACACACACACCAACATACACACACAAACACACAGAGACAAACCAGGAAACACACTTAGCGCGTTATATATAGTAAGCTTTTATCGATTCCTGACATTCAAAGGCACACTTCTCGATAAAAATGGTTTCTGAGTTATCCCCTCAGGAATACACAGCTGCCCCAAGGTTAAAAGGAAGGACGCTGTCGATTCGAAAACTTAACGGCTAAGGCATAGTGGGAGCCCCATTACCGGATCGCCCGGACTTCGCGCCCCTCGATCAACATCTTGTCAGACGAGGGTCGAGGTGATACAGATTGCAATATTCGCTCCGGAATCCACACACAATCAGCTGATAGCCGAGTAACAGGGCGATTTTTTTCTGCTATTCCTTCATCCTCTGTTATTCTTTTTGCTGCTGCGATCCCTTATTCAATTTTCGATCACGAGGGACTGAAAAAGGTAGGCAGTTTTTGGTGTTACTAGGGTTTTTTGTTAACTTGTGCTTATAGGTGAATGAAATTCAAGGGACATCTTGGCTTACTGTAGACAGCTATTCGCACCGGGACCCACAGTACGCACGTGCACGACACACAATGTACAGCTAGTCTAAACACCCCTTATACCTCATCTTCCTGGCCTCGTTCTTGTCAACATGATTTTTAAAAGATTGTTTCGAGCTTTTTTTCACTTGGAAATGCCGACTCACGCAGTTTCTTCGCCTTCACCGCACTATTTTCCATTTCATCCCCCATTTTTCGTCATAACCTGGATTACCCAAAATTAATGTGAGCTGTGCCTTCAAATCCCTTCGTTCTATGCTTCATGTAGCTCCTTTCAGCTTCGTTTATCTTGCATCAAGAAGAAGAATCACTAACGATGTAGTAGACGCAACGTATCGAAGATCAATTGGTCTCGAAACATCATGCGATTCTAATAATAGGTCGTGGACCAGCATTATTACAAATGGGCGCCATCAAACGAACACGAGGACAGTCATCGGACCGATATCCAGATTCTTTGATGGAAATCTTGAGCGAATCAAATGATGCGTTGTAGCCGGCTTAAAGACGTCCGCTAGACTACACGTATCCAGGTAAGATTGCAGCCACTAGTGCGCATAGGTAATTATTTGTTATTTTTTGATGTTTTATTATAAAGTTTATAATCGTAACATCATTCAAGCGATAAAATGTAGATAGAGCGAGCAGGTGGTGATGTTCAAAACTGTAATAAACATCCCGCCCCCCAGTCTACCACCTCGACATGGTGGGAGGGTGGCGTTTAGGCGGTAGCAAGGGTCCGATTTTCAAGTAATTTTGTTAATTTCGCTTTATATAACAATAATATTTCCGTTTTATTCCTAATTTTAGTATTTTATCGTATGCTCTGATGCAAAGTTTCGGTGTTCTTCAGTCATGCGGGAGTTTAGCTTAAGCGAATTGCCGCTTCGAGTTCGAAGCTCTGTTAAGGCCGTCCGCTCGAGGTGGTTGTTGAATTCGTTCTCCACGCGTTAAATTAGGCAACGCAAGGCCCGGTACGACACGACTAAGTCATCGCATTCTGGATTAAGGGCCAGGAATACCGCTCGGGAAGTATCCGCCTACCAAAGGAGAGACGTTTTGTCGATCTGCCACGTGCTTTCGTCTGCTTTCGCCACATTTCTTTTGGTCCAAAATTCCTTGCCCAAGGCTTCTACTGCTCGACGGGGTATTGCGTTGGAGCCTCCATTATTTCTAACTGCTATTTATATAAGCATCTATATACATCTAATAGTTCAACGGCACGTCTGCAAGTCTGAACGGCTAAGAGTAGGCTACCTCAGCTCCCTTTGATCCAGAGTGGCTATAGCCATGATGGTGAAGACTCAACACTGACCCTGGCAAGGCAGTGTTGAGGCTCCAAAAGCAAGCTTGCTAAAACAGCAATGAAACAGCCTCAGTACCTCGCACACTGGGCCTAGCGGTCTTCGGCGTCGGACGGTACGGCGATCAGTGAGACGCGAAGAAATCTCGGGTTGCCGAAGACGCCTTGGATTTTGGACCACGACAGCACTCTCTCCACAAGACACGGAAACTGTTTCCTACTTTATAGCCACAACGCGAGAACAGTCTTTTCCAATGTCCCTCTCCATGAGCTCCTCGATGCGGCTAATCAGATTAAGTATCATGTGAATGCGCTGCAAGAAACCAAGAACAGGAGGTCCGATGTACGACGAATGAATGAAGGCACTCTCATAATTCGTGATGAAAAGCTTCCATCGCGGAACGTCGACGGCGTTAATTTCGTCGTGCACCCATCTGTCGTAGGTTTCGTCGATTTTCACGAGGTCTTTGCCATTCTACGCCTACGACATACGCACCTGAAGGTGTTCTCTATCGTCAACACCTGCTCTCCAAATTCTACAGCTGACAAAGTAGAGCTCGATGCGTTTCACGACCAACTTAAGAAAATCATCCGCAACGAAAAGTCTTTCTACAAATTCGTTGTTGGAAATTTCAACGCTAGGCTTGGCGAAGCGTAAGTGGAGGAGTTCAGGACTGGAAAGTTTGGAATGGGTAACAGTAAAAGAACGGAAATCATCTGGCTGGACTTCTGTCCACGGCCTGATTCTTCCATGGAAATTCTTTCTTTAAGAAGAATGAACATCGTCTTTGACATGAGAATCTTCAAGCGGTACAACTCATGCCAAACTGGACCACGTATTAACAAACTGAAAGGTTGTTGTGGTATCATCTTTCTGCTGTGGTTCTGATCATCGACTCCTTCGCGCTAAGGTCGGATTCATTCACAAGGTGGAAAAGATCTCTCTGCATCGCGCAAAAAGCTCGAAACATGTTGTATACGACGAAAATGTTCTGAGTGACGCCTTGACCCGATATGACTGGCAGGCCTTGGATGATCCGACCGAAGACTATGGCGTGCTGATTGGGGGTCTCCTTTCCTGCGCTGAAAATGTCACGCTTTCTCGAGTGGGTCTTTCCGCTCGCATTCCAGTTGCGACGAGGGATCTTCTCAGGACAAGGAGAAACTTGAGGCTTGATCAGAAGGCCGCACATCTTGAAAGGCTGCGAGCGAATATCAGCTGCGGAAAGGCAGTGCGGCGAGACCTTCAGCTACACGAGGAGAAGAGACCAATGGAGACAGCCTTAAGCAAAAAGGCCATCGGGATCTTCGAGCCCACAGTATTCCGCTTTCGTGTTTGAAGAAGGAGGACGGAACATCTACAACATCGAGATTTTAGATGGAAGAAATTATACGGTAAATCGGTACGGGTTGGTGGTTCTACACCAATCCGTACCGATCTAAGACACACGCGCGAAAACCAAAAATCCCCAGTGGCAGAACAGCACCCCCGATCCTCTTTTCGGAAGTGAGAGATGCGATTGCGAGCATGAAAAGAGACACAACTACAGGCCCCGACAAAATCTCAGCCGATATACTCCGTTTAGGTGGCCACGAACTTCATGCGCTTCCCGCAGTACACATAACATCCTACCTCGAGGGAGAGAAGATTCCCAACCAATGGAGGAATTCGCTGATGGTCATTCTTCACGAGAAGGGAGACCAGGATGGTCCTCGCGATTACCGCCCAGGAAGCTTGTTACGTGCGCTTTACAAGCTGTCCACGAAGATCATTCTAACCCGCATATCGCGAACGTTGGATGCGTGGGTTATGAAGTCGCTGGACTGGAACAAGAAGGGCATTCGTGTAGATGGACGGTTCCTCTCGAATCTACGCTTTGCAGACAACATCGTTCTCTCTTCAAGCAGCATTGCGGAAGCTGAGACTATGGTTGCTGAGCTCGATAGAACAGGAAAGAAGGTAGGGCTGCGGATGAACCAAACAGAGATACATTTCATGAAAAATGCTTGAGCTGATGAAGATCAAACTGAGACCGATGGTACATCTATCACGAAGACCTCGTCCTACGTCTATCTATGGCGTTCCATGAATACGGACAACGACGTGAGGGAAGTACTGGTGAGACGGCAGAAAGCAGCGTGGGCAGCCTTCGGGCTTTTGAAAGAGGTCACCAACCATCTGGCTGACACGGAACTCCGCGCTAATCTGTTCGATTCCACAGTTCTTCCTGCACTCTGTTATAGGTCAGAGACTTGGGTGACCAGTACATCCACGTCAAGGTCAAGGCTTTGAGCACAAGTCACGGAGCGCTCGAGCAATGTCTTTTGAGGCTCAACCGGCTCACTCAATATCGAGCCGGACTCCACAGCTCCGATATGCGCGGAATATCTCGACTCCGCGATCCGGTGAGATATTTACATGAGGAACGCGAAATTCTCGGCTCCCGTAGGATCTTCACGATCTGAGGGTAGGCCTGCTACGAGATGGGGGATGTGCTTGTCGATCACGAGCAACAACTGCGAAAGCAGCTGAATGACTCCTCACTTTGCCATCTTCGTTGATTCCTGAGTCTACCGTGGATGGCGATCGCCAGAAGCGAATGGTTTGTTGGTGGTGCTCGCACGAGGGTGAAAACGAGCCGTAAAGTATAAGTGTAATAACCATAGATGATTCGAGTGAACCAATTTTATAAGCTAGCTGTGTAAATGGTGCAGAATTCCATCAATGAATTCAAAATGAAGTGAATTGATGAGTACTGGCATTATAAGACGAAAACCTCGATCACTAAGCCTTTCAGATCTCATTATTGCAATCTACTTGTTATCGCTTCAGCTGATTATGGATCCACTCTGCCGAGCCTTATGAACATTGTCTACTTTTGTTGAATAGAGCAGTATTGAACAGTACTCTCTGGGTAAAACACACGCATAGCTTATTGGCTTAGTGGGTGAACAGAAGGCGATGGATACACCAAGTAATTCTCATTCATGGAATGTGTTGTTTATGCTATTCTTAAGAGTGGAGGTGGTCTAGTGGCAATTGGTGCCCTACCTCACACGCATGGTCTCGGGTTCGATTGTCAGTTCGATATCCGAATGGGTAAACCAAGCCTACCATTCCTCAGGGGTCGGTCATCTGCACCAGATTTATCTAGGAGGTTGAAAGCACTGACCCATATATCAGCCGGCCACCACAATTCATTGCATACGCATTCAATACGCCACAGCGATTCTATTATAAATGGAAGTCGAATGCGAGGGCGCATACCTCGGAAAGGATTGATTAACGTTCCCGACTTTAGGACTTTTACTTTATGCCGTTATTTACCATCTTAATAAGTTTGGTATAATTCCGAATTCCCTTAATGGTTTTTGTAAAGGTAGATCTATTGAGACTTCATTACTAGATTGTCTCAGTGACTGGACAGCGTCTTTGAATCGGGGGAAAGCGTAGATATGGTTTATTTTGATTTCCAAAAATTATTCGATAAGGTTATCCATGAGTTATTGATACAAAAGCTGGAACATCTTGGTTTCCATCCTCTGGTAAGGAATTGGATAAAAGATTTTCTGTATAACAGAACATTTTGAGTTTCAGTGAAGGATTCTTTCTCATCAGTTCGTACCGTGAAATCAGGAGTACCCCAAGGTGGGGTTCTTCAACCGGTTTTGTTTAACATATTTAAATCAGACTTTCCTTGGTTTTGCTTAAGGATCTTGACGTTGTTTGCAACCTTTATGCAGATGACATAAAAATCTATAAAGAGTCTGTCTTCTTAGTTGAGTCTGAAATAAATCTCCAAAAAGCAATTGATAAAGTGGCTGAATGGTCTGAAATGAATCATATTCCACTTTCCAACGAGAAAACATAAATGCTGTGCCTAGGCAAACATGCCCGAAATCCTTCATATCATTTGGGCGGCTCGACACTTAAAGTGGTATCAGAAGTCCGTGACCTGGGATTTCATTATGATAGAACTCTTAACTTTTCTAATCGTTATAAGTATTAGTTTCAAAAGCCCTTCGTCGGAGTTTCAATGTTTTCAAGGTGCTTCGCACTAATGACTCGCAAACTCTGCTAAGGGCTTTCAAGGTCTACTTCCGTCCCTTCTATTGGAATGTGGATCTACTGTCTTCACACCCTATAAGAAAAAAGATGTTTATGCTTCGGAAGGAGTTCAAAATAGCTTCACTGGTAAACTTATGATGCGAAGTCATCGTTTAAATTATAATGAAATACCTAGTGGAAGTAAGCGTAATAATATACATGGTCTAAAGTCTCTCGAGTGGAGAAGAAAGAAATTTGATATACTTATGGCATATAAAATTTTAAATGGCTTAACCACCATGGATATTTCGGAGTTCTTCACAATCGTGTCTTCTAACACGCGACGCTCCTCCGCTAAGATTTCAACCATGCCAGCAAGAATCAAATTAAAGCGCAGTTTTTCAGTAACAGGATTAGGTCTAGCTTCAATTTGATTTTACGTCGTAATCTCATCCCTCCGAATTATTGTACTTTCAAAAATCCATTGACAAGTTGATTTCACTTAGTTGAGTTCATTATAAGATCTTATTGTTTTTTCGTTTCCTTTTCCATGGTCATGTTATTTTCCTCACTTCACATGTTTACAACATGTCCGTTGAATAAAAATAAATAAAATAAATCTTTCCTCACCAAAAAAATTACGTGATAGAAGACAAACAGAAAATATGATTTGATTAAATTTTTTTGGAAAATAAAAGTGTAAAGGTTGTTGGTTGGTCGAGCTTTCTCGCTGAAGAATCATTTGCTCAATCTGCAAACCGAAAATCTCTTATGACTTTCTGATCAATGAACTGAAGAAGATGTTCATACAAGGATTCTTCGTTACCTTGAGCCTGTCTAGCAGGATTATAACCATAGAATCCAGAACTCATATTTAAAGGTAGCCAAAATACTCACAATGATGTTGCTCTCGAAAATTTGTTGCGCTGGATGTGTTTTCGTTAGTAGCACCGGATTTCGTGCTCTGAAGATGTCAAAGTGTTGTGAATGCCCTCTATCCAAGCTTTGACCTCGCTCAACTTTCCTGAAATGGCGGAAATAACCCTGTTCCCTGATATGCTTCCGAGATACACCTCGTCATGAGAGCTGTGTCTCTTCTGATTCGTTGAGGAAAATCTAAATTTTCAACATGTGTTTACCCGTAATAACGATGGCCTAAAGCTGAATGATCACGTAAAGATTTAAGAAGACAAATAAGGTTCTCAAACACCGCTCGAATAGTTCTGCACAAAGGAATTCCAATAGTCCTTTCCTTCACTGCTTCAATAGGAAACCAAAAGTATGTGGGATTCTGTGGAAATCAAGGGAATCGTATTCGTTTCTTTCCAAATTGACAAGTGTTTTGGATAAGAATTCTCGGTTAGAGATAAATACGATACACGGGTAACGGATTTGAGCTGGCTGTTGCTTATCACTCGTCCATCTGTTATTTCACCAGAAACGTTGCTTAGTACGCAGACTCCATCTTGCGCTAGATTCGCTGTCTAAGAGAACGATGATTCCCAAAAAAGCAGCCTATTGGATTCTTTGAAACAAGCCTTCCTTTGTATTCCGAGCGTTTCATATTATAAGTTCGATCGTAGTAAGTTTAATTCATCTACCACTTCAGTGCGGAACATGTTTTCACCTCCGGAACTCGATTTTCGTGCAAAAAGCGAAATATTGGTTTTGCATTAGACGGACTGAGCAGTCAACAGATTGCTAAGCAACTCGGCAGAAGCCACTGTGCTGCCTGCTTTTACCTCAGAGATCCTGAGACCTATGACACCGGTAGAACCAATTAACGAAGACGAAATCGATGTGCAAGAGATGGACGGCAAAATTTGTGTTAGCAAACCTCCAACCATGGCCGCAGCGTCGACTCCAAGCACTCTTGAGGCTACTTGCCGAATAGTCCATCAAAACTCGAGGACTAGAGGGCAACAACAATAATATGGAACAAGTTATAAAGAGCACTACGCCTGCAGAGCGGTCACAATTCGATCGGCCTTGCATTCACCTGACGAAATTATTCGATGGATTGGAAGCAGGTGCTGTTGCTGAATTAATGGTGCCTTTCATGTTGCAGGGTGACTTCGTAACCTCAGCCGATCTTTATCGGAGAACTTCAAGTTGAATAGGCCTGCTCGCTGTTAATGCTACTGGTAGGATTTGAGAAAAGAACTATCGCAGCATGACCGGTACTACTCCGGCTAAGGTTCGCTCGGCTCATTAGGCTATTCTTGAAGCGAAAAGTTGTAGTAGCAGTCGAGTGAACTCGCGAGAGTCTCAAGAAAATCTTAGACTTCTTTACTGCCATACATTCAACAAAGACGACAGCAGAAGATAATCCTCCAGTAAGATAATACAGCGTCCACGCTAGCGGATCAACCTGGACATGGTTCCAGCAGCGCAAGATTGGTGTAGTGGAGTCGTGTAGTCCTGGTTTAAATTCGGCAGAAAATTGATAGGATGTGAAAGATACAATCATACATACATGGAAGAGCGTCGACTCTGTAAACTTTAAAGACCTGGCAGCATACCACATCCACTAGTGGAGCTGACTTCGAAACAAGAGGCTTCGAATGATCACGGTATCACGGTGACTGAGATTACGTTCGGCTTATAGCATGAAATGGGCCAAGATTGGAAAGATTCTTGTACGAAGAAACCTCAATGGCATACTCCCTTGAAAACACATGTGTCGTTGTTTTTTTTTTGTAGATCGAATCTTAATGTGTATGCTGCAAATTCAAGCCATTACTTCAAATAATGTTTCTGGTAAAATGAAGGGTTTATATAGCAATGAAACGCGCCGTACATGACATGCACGATTTGGCGTGTGTCTCAAGATAACCTACATATTAGTTTACAGCTTAAACATAATTACATACTTCCCTTTTGAAGTTCACTCGCTCAAGAATGAAAGACCGTTTTTTTTCTTAGAATTTTAATTTATAAAAACTTGCATAATAATTTAGATGCTCTGTACCTTGGTCGAGTTCTAATAAACTGGCTCCTGTCCACTGATTGCCGTCCCTTCTGCGTTGATTGCCTATGATTCCTGTCAGAATCCACGGTGTTGAGTGGCGCGTTATTGCTATGCTGATTTAGTTTGCGCTTCTGATTTCTTGCCATGATTAGACCCTTTAGTCCGAGTACACCCGAAGACTTTGTACGATTTTCATCGGGCAATCTATCAACTGTAGTTTTTTTCTTCTCTGATGTTTGAGGTTTTGTGGCGATTTCTATTTTCGAATTTAACGACGAGAAGGACGAAAGAGAGTTCAGTGATGGCATTGCAAGCAGTGGTGGTAGCGTATCGTTGTGATTCGACTCTTCGGGGTTGACTACCGGAACTGACAGTGTAACGAGCGGGGAACTCGTAGAAGAGATGAAACGGTCATTTGAAGAGCCTCCTTCGGCACTCTCCGCTTCCGCAGTGTCCACCGAAATCCGTTGCGTCTCTGTAAAAGGCAAATTATTTGGTAATATTGGTAATTTTCGTTTCAGAAACTCAAAATACTCGAAAGACTTTGTCATAATGACGTTCCGGAGTAAAGACTGAGACGACTGCCCTCACAATATATATTGTAACATTTTTTTGACAAGTGAAGTTAAGTCACTCGTTGTCATCTTGGAGCCAAGACAGAGACGAGATACACGATCAGAAAAGGAATTTCGTAAACTTGGAGAAGCCTAGTTTTCGAAAATTATTCAATCTTGTTCATGGCATACAATTTTCATGATGGCACACCGAAGACCTGATAGGTGATATATTTGCTGTACTGATCTAATGATTTTGTGCTCTTCCTTAATTCTGGAACCTTCTACTCTGAAGAACTGTTGGATTTAACTTTTCTGGTCATGCTCTCAAAATCGAGTTTTCGAGGGGAAAGATCGAACTTTTCATAGTTTCGTGAGGACTTTGATTGCAGAATCCCGATTCCCGATACTGAAGGCAACTAGCCAGCGGGAAGCCTATGGATTCGACTGCTCGTCAGATGTACATGTATTTGGTACAAAAGCTTCATGCTAACAGTGTCACTATCAGGCGAGTGTAATCGCTCGAAATGTCTTTGTCATCCTCAGAAAGATTCATTTGATTTCATTCATGAAAAAAGCATTTGTAGTCCTATAATTACTAAGTAGACCGGAACGCCTGCTGCTACGGAAAAGAGAAGATTAATGACAAATATCTACAGCTGATTTCCTCGATCACGATTTTTAAGTAAATCCTTTTCATTTCCTAGTTTCTCCTGTTTTCATGAATACAAGCAACCGAGAAAGATTACTCTCATCCTTCTTTGTTGCTTTTCGAATGGTAGCACTGAACAACTTGATACCTTTGATTTTTGCTGTCTCGCTGACGATGGCCGGAGAAGGGACCGAACCATCGATAGAATCCACCTGCTGTTTGGCATTCGCAAAATTGCTTTGTCCTGACTCAGGCTTTGCGGATGCTGAACTGTTTGGAACAAATACTGTAGATGGTGGGTGTGATACCTTAGCATTCTCCACGCCCGATGGCTCATCAGGCGCTTGAGGTGACATCGTGTCATTGCTGTCAACAAATAATAATTCTTCTTGGAGCTCACGCGTCGACGGTGGTGCTAACCCACTATTCGCCGCCTCCTCCGACAGTTCTTCTTCAGTTCCTTCCGCTAATTGTTCTGACTGGGCTACTTGATGGTTCGCTGTAAAAGTACTCGGCGTAAAAGCAGGGGATGGTTCTGAAGCGACAACTGGTACAGCTTTCTCGGCAATAGACCCTGGTTCTATGTTGGTGTTTCCGGAATTGATATGCATTGTCTCCGTCTCATTAGTTTTTTTGAATCCCTTCAGCTGTGTTTTCTGATCTTTCAAAACGCCTTCGTCACTAACAGGTACTTTCTCCACCATTTTCTTGTCAGTCGAACCTGACGAAGTGATGGCTCGTTTTGCGAATTCATCTGTTGGCTCCATTCTCGGAGGTACTATTGGATCGGTATCGAAGAACAGTCCGACTGGAACGATGTTCCGCCCACTCTGAAAAAAGACAGAATATTTCTGCTTTGTTTTATCGGTTTTGCTCTACAGCGTAGCTTATGCTCGTCCCTATCTAGTTAACTATGTGAATAGAATAGCAAAGAAGTACATGTGTGAGCATTTAGAGTGGTAAAAGGGTTGATTGTAGATCGTTCAGATAGTTCAGGTTAATCCTCTCCGGGTGCTGTTTTGTTATGTGCGATATTGACAGAATACCTCGATCTGATGTCGCCAATGCATAATTCAATACAATACATAAGATTATAACCGCAATTCCCCTAAAAAGCCCTTGTAGTACCTCCGTTATTGATAGTTCGCTAAATATTAGATGTTGAGGGTAGACTATTTTATTTTATCAGAAGGGAAGACAACACGGAAGCTAGTAAATTCAAAAGTGGCTTTTTCCGTAATGAAATATCAGGAGCTGTGGGAGCGATTAGCTGTGATTTCTTCTAGGTGGAGTATGCATCTCTTTTCCCTTTTCAGGAATATTGGGACGCAGCGTTCCATGAATGACAAAGGTGAACCAGTAACCCCTTAATCCTTTCAAGAGAATTTGTAAAAATGATCCAACCTTGAACATGATTTGCTGGTACTTTCTGTAGCCATTTTCTCTTATCTGCTTCCGCTTGGCAGCTCTCTGAAATAATTTTCTCGGCTTGAAAAATTGGATTTTGTGTTAGGCAAGATTTTACTTACGAAAATATTGTTTTTGTAATATATTCAACAATAACTGTTATATCTTGTACTATTCGACTTAATGAGTTTTCCTAGTGGAACTTTATTTAATCGACAATTCGGAAATATGGTCGTCTTACTCCTGCAAAGCTACTTCGAGGTCCTTGACGACTACTGAAAATGAGTACCTTTTTCGTAAAGCTGTAGGATATGTTGTGCAACTGCTCAGATCGAACTTTTTGATAATGCCTATTAGTTTAGAGTCAATATTTCTCAATTTCTAATTCTAATTCGTTAATTTCTATCAATTAGGGCTGGGTCTCTTGTACAAATTAGTAGCGTATCCTATATCACCTGTATCACCTGTCGTCCCCTTGATCGTCGATTTCCTCGAGCGGGCGCTAGTAACGTCTCCATTCGTCCCTGTCACGAGCCAGTGTGGTCCAATGAGTCGCTCCAGGGACACGAGAATCAACAATTCGTTCAGAGCTTTCGTGAAAAAGTCTGACCATCTCGTTGGCGGCCGTCCTGGAATTCGTTTGATGTTCCGAGGGATCCAGTCAGTAACCGCCCTGGTCCAACGGTCATCACTGTATCGCATAACGTGTCCGGCCCATGTGATCTTCGATTTCTTGGCGTAGTCAACGGCATCCCTGATCCTCGTTCGTTGACGGAGCTCGGAACTCCGGATTCCCTTCTGCACTTGCGTGTACAGGGAAATTTCGTGCATCATCCTTTCTAAAACGCGTCGAGCAACGCTGACAGCATGTTCATCCTGCTTTCATAGAGTCCAAGTTTCTGAGGCGTACATCAAAGCAGGAAGAACAGCAGTGTCGAAAAGGTGAGCGCGGAGCCGTATGTTCTTTGTCTTTTTCACTACTTCCTCAATATTCTTGAATGCTCCCTACGGGGCGCGTTTCCTTCCGCAAAGCTCCGGAGCCAGGTCGTTCATCATGTTGACTTCCCGACCTAGATATACATAGCTAGGGCATTCGGGGATATTCTTTCCGTTTAGCGTGAAAGTAGCATTAGGCACCAATCCATTTTTCATGAACATCGTCTTCGTTAAGTTCAGTCTCAATCCGATCTTTCCACGAGCATTGTCTAACTCAGCCAGCATTCGTTCCGACTGCTCAATGCTCGATGTTATGAGCACGATGTGCCTGCAAAGAGGAGGTGATGTAGATAGCGGCCGTCGATCTTCACTCCCAAGTCTTCCCACTCCAAGTGACGCATGATATTCTCGAGAG
>UZAF01018088.1:21988-37252 GCA_900617895.1 Haemonchus placei | reverse complement strand
GATACTGCCCGCATACTGTTTTGGATCTCCTGAGGGTGATTAATCGAAAAACCTCAAAATCAGTTACTAAAAATAGGTGAAACCCCCGGATTCCGCATTCCCTTATTACCCTGATTCATACCACACAGCGCGACTTTATGGGGAATCAGTGTTCCAATCAGTGTTCCTTGCTAGTCCACCGATTCCGGCGCTTGTTAACAAGGCCTGAAGTGAATGACGTCTTTCTCAGGCCCATGAATTGTAGCAGTAAACAAATGTTCAACTACTTATGTATTCACTATGCTACAATTATAACTAACTATTAGTTGTCCAGACCTTGACCAATCAATAAAGAAAGGGATAGAAATAAAATGGAAATGCAATGGAATTGAAACGTTGGGAAAATAGGATAATCTGTCCTTGAAAATAGGACAAGGTTGTGCAGCAGAAGCAACTCTTTACCGCATAAGGGCTGTATAGCCAAGCCGGCGTGCAACTGCTCACAATTTGTACAGCAAGGTTGACTTGGTATCAGCAGCGCAGTCATTATCGGGAGGATGTTGTGTTTAGGTTTTGAAGTCTTGAAAAGAAAAAATACGTTCACCCAAGCGCAAAACAGTACGTTCATAGTTACATAGGTTCTTTACTCAAGGGCATGTCATCAGCTGTCCCTTCATAGTTTTGTTCTATCTCCCTAGGTCTTTCGCCCAGGATCATTCGCCGCTTGCTTAGACAGTATGAATATTAATTAAACAAATAATTGCACAGCCGAATGCCAACCAATTCCAGAATCCTGAGAGTTGCCGTTCGCATTCAGTGGCGTCACTTGCTTCCGCTCTCATAGAAGAAAAAACAAAGGAGCAAGTGGAACTCCCAACACAGCATGAATGCCAATCCAGAACTAATCTCAAGGGTTCGCCTGGGCTCGAAACCAAAAAAAAAATCTAAGCTCTTGACAGAGATGAGGCAATACTTCAAAAATTCTCGCAGAAAATTCATTTATGGCATGGCTAGAAGTGTTGGGGACAGAGGGAACTCGTCTAAAGGAGAGAAAGAACACAAATTAGCTCATTCCCTCGACCTAAGCAGAAGTGTTACACAGGAAGACGTCCCCGAAACTGTTCAGTGGGAACAAGTCAATATTTCATCATAGGAGCTCTATTTCCTTCTCACATTCATGGCACTTCTCTCATGAATTTCTTTTTGCGAACGAAGCGCTCAACAAGAAACGGCCGAAACGAGGCTGGACCAACTAAATCATATTACCGCATGCCGTCGCTGCCACCCATCGGCGCAAGCAACTGAGCACCTCTTCTCACATACACAACAACACTGTACGCTGACGAGGAATTGTTGAGTTTTTTCTTAGAATTCGCCCAAAGAAGGAATCAATCAATAACCATACAATTCATTATAGTTCTGCAGAGCAATAGTTATACCAGGACTACTCGTTGAACACCTGGAGGGCTCAATAAACCTAAGTAAAAAGAGAGAAATTAAAAAATACTGAAAAAAAATGAAGTCGTAAGTTTTGGGTGGATTGGACTGTCTACAGCAGACTTCGATTCTCATGGAGTCATTGAGCATTCCACAGAAAGCCTCTCTTTCAATCGAAAAGGCATTGTAAAGATAGTTTCCGCCAACTCATTGCCCCTTGGAACCTATTTACCATCAATGGTAGCGTACGAAACTTTTTTGGGAGTTACTGTAGGGATTCTTTCGCACAATGGAATAGAAAAGGAAACTTCCAACCATAAAACAAACGCATGTTACACCAAGACAATAATTCCAATTCTTTAAGGGCGGCGTCATCGCTTAGTCAGGGAATCGCTCTGAACCAATTGGTATTTGGACCGATACAAAAAAGGCTTTGTTAGAATCTCATTTCGCTTTCGCTGGCTAGACCACTGGAACCTCAAGAAAGGAAATTGACAAGTGCAAAGTATGTGAGAGAGTAAGAGGTTGCAAGCAGTACTAAGGTGTACTTTGCGAATGGCACGGACCAAACAAATATGTCAAGTTCATGAGAAACGCGACCAACAGCTTTACGACCTAATCGAACTCCCGTCTTATACGAACCTAATGACTAAGAACACTTTGAAGACACTGACCATGTGCGAGTTGTTGAGCGTTATCTCGTCCATGGGAGGCGGTAAGCCTTCGTCGACGGATTGACAACAATTCGAATCTGTTTCAGTAGAAAGTACGCCGTCTATTACTGGTGATGCTGTTGTTGTTGCTGTTGTTGTTGTCGTATTATCGGGAACTACACCTCCAGCCACTTGCGTTGTGGGATCTCCCGACGGTTCAACGTCACAACTTGAGAGTACAGTACGTGGTGTTCCCTAAAAATCATATCAAAGGAATGCTGCCTAACTTTCTCAAAATCTACGAAAACTTACTGAAAACTCGAAAAACAATTTTTAAAAAATCAGCAATTCGCAAAAGGCGTCAGGGAAACTTGAGCTTGAACTCAAAAGCCTGTCCCATTGGATATATCTGTCAATCGTTCTGGCAAATTTTTTGAAACTCTTAAAACAAGAATGCTAAGGAAAATAAAAGGTCCTAATTTTNNCTACGAAAACTTACTGAAAACTCGAAAAACAATTTTTAAAAAATCAGCAATCCGCAAAAGGCGTCAGGGAAACTTGGGATTGAACTCAAAAGCCTGGCCCATTGGATATATCTGTCAATCGTTCTGGCAAATTTTTTGAAACCCTTAAAACAAGAATGCTAAGGAGAATAAAAGGTCCTGATTTTCCCAAAAACCGAAAAGGACCAGAGGATGACAAAACAATAGAACGAGCTATCCAAGCCGAGAACATGCGTTCGTCAAAAAATTCATCGCCCTCAATCCGAAGACAAATTACACTCTTTCAGATTTGACGACAAGCCATAAATAATAAACGAGAAAGTATTTAAAGGTAATGAAGTTACGGTGTCGATAAATTAAAGCCCAGAAAACCTAAATAACCATAGAAGAACGGAACTCACTTCACTCAATCTTTTTCGATTTGTCGGGCTTGAGGGCGTTTGGTGGTCCTTGGCGGGATTTGAGCTCCCGAAGATACGCCTGAATAGAATGTTTTTCAGTTTTTCAACATCACAACACATAGGCTATATGAGAAAAGCAAGAAGACTGCCTCAGAGAGACCCTTGAATAATTGTTTTCAGTTTCCCCTATAAGCCATTTGTTTGGAGGTAAAATCAAAATAGGAAAAGACAGGGTAAGAGGAGAGTTCTCAATGGTGGTGAGAGTTTCGATGATGAGTGAGTTAGACGACGTCCACGTCCACGTCACCGAAGAACAGGAGCAGAGGAAGAGGGCAGACGAAAGAGAGCTTTGAAGCACCGCCCATAGTCAAGCGCACGCCTATTAACCATGGCTGGCAAGCCGCAGCCACTGCTACCGCCGTCGTTACTGCTGACGCTGCCGAAGCGGCTGCTGGTGCTCGTCGGCTCTCCAACGGCGAGCCAGTGTCGCCTCCGGGGGCTGAGTGGCGATCGATGTGAGGCAGTGCGAATGTGGGTGGATGGAGGATTGAGCGAATGTGTGTATGTACGTGTATGTGCTTGGGTGTGTATATATGAAGCCTTGCATACTGATCTACCCTCCGGCACTTGGTCCAGGCGCCCCAGAGATTCCATTCTTATTTCACGCTTTAATCGTTTTCAAGAAATAAACATCGCTGCGGAAAAACAACTACCCAGAGGAACGATTAGGATGTTATAGTTTACGAAAAACCCCAGTCCCGACTGAGGCTTACCACAATTACGTCAAAGCTTTGGGGTCAACACTTGGGGGATAGAGTCTCTGTCCCTAATGAACATCCGCAAAAGCGTACACGAAACGAATGAACAAAGAAGTGTGACGACGATGACGACCACGACGAAATCGCTGGACTGCAACGAAGGCGCTGCTGCCGCCTTCCCAAAAATGCTATTCAATCTATGACGGAGCCACTGAAGACAAGCAGAAAAAAAGTTGCCAGCCTTCCATCGGTGGCTTTCGTAATCGAATAAGTAACTTAGTGCTTATGAGGTTAGCCAACATGTATGATAGAACACCCAAGCTTTGCCATTGGTGTCTGACCATTAGACAATCAAGCTCTGCCCAAAACATACAAAACAAATAGAAAACCGATTTTGCTGTGCTGCAGCATCGTTAACGAATGACATGACAACATCTGGCAGCAGCGTCGTCGACGAATTCGCCCAAATTCACTGGGGACCGTCGGAAGAGGGATGGCCACGGTGTTCCCAATTGCACGAAAGCACAATGGTAACACGAACGAACGCTTTTCGTGCGGGATTAGTTTTCATGAGAAGCTACGAGTTCAAATTAGTGCTGATATTATACCCGCGTGAGAAAACAATGTTTACACACCTGAGAACACAAATAGAGAGCCTATTAAAAAAGAAAGCGTTTTTTAGTAAATGGAAAGACTTTGTCTGCAGATCGATTTGCACACACCAGCTCCAAATGCAGCTGCTGCAATAGCAAGGGCATGCTAGAGGTGTGAATGCACCCCGACCGGTTGCCAATTGGAGCTCAATGGTGTGGCTAGAAGGGCCCAAAAGCCGTCAGAATCGATACTCCTGAGACCAGGTATCTTGGCGACGGTAGATAAAAATAGCGAGAATAATGGTATCACGATATATGATATGATCAGATAATACTTTAACAAATCAAAACGCCTCAATTTCAATCCCTGCAGTGCCTCCGAAAAAAGTCCATTTCAAAAAAAGCAGTAAACGAATTACTGTGACCTTTTGATCTATTATTTTGGATATTCATAAGATCAAAGTAGATAGCTAGCCATAAACAACTCCTTTCAGTTGAGGATTTTTTCTGTAAATTCGTCCGAACATTCGAATAATACATGAAGACACAGACAATATGAAAAAAATTCGATCTTTTTCCAGTAATCTTGCTGAGAAGTGTCTCGAAATTATTAACGTACACGTAGGTAGACCAGATCTGAGGAACCCCGTAATCTCTCAGTAGGTACCACATTCAATCACTAATCGTTCTTTCGACTGATTGGTGTGAATCTCGCAACGAACCAACCAAACCTACGGTCGCTACAGAAAGTACCGCCAAGGATTCGGGCCAGATTAGTTTCCGAGTATGAAAACATTGACATACCCTTCCATTGTCCCCGAAATTCAACTAAAATATACAGACCGATTACGCTTTCAAATACCTTAAAGTCTAATGAGAAAAGTTCACGAAACGTCACAACTACGAATTAGTCAAAAACCTGTAGAAGTAAGGAAAATGTACTAATACACTTCAAGTTGACGTTTTCTAAACATTCAGTCCAGGTCTCGAATGACAGTAAATCGAAACGTCACAACTACGAATTAGTCAAAAACCTGTAGAAGTAAGGAAAATGTACTAATACCCTTCAAGTTGACGTTTTCTAAACATTCAGTCCAGGTCTCGAATGACAGTAAATCTACTACGTAAGTATGAATCAACTCAAAAAACTGGTTCGAATGTTCACAAACCACACACACAGTATAACTAACTGCAGGAGCGTCAGATATTTCCTATTTTCAGAAATTCCTTTTTTTTCGAGCAGGTGAAGGAACTCTACTAGGGACCGCCATCCCCTAGCTCCCTAACCACTTGCGAAAAAAAGTTCCCCCAAGTCGCTGAGCTCCTATTGTCTGGTCGCTGCATACTTACCAACAATCAGATGTATTAGATACGTAACCAAACTACTCGCTTCGCCCTTATCTATTTGCCAAGAAACGTCATTCAAACGGATTCCACGAAAACATGAGGATGACATCACTTAAACGATTCCCTTCTCCCACTCCTCTTGCAAAGAAAAAAAAGGGAGTAAAGCGCATGGGAGTTCAATTAGAATATACAAATTCCCGTCGGAACCTTCGAAAAAATGCGCTGAATCACGAGAAAAACTTTTTTTTTGTACAAGAATGTGAGCAAAACACCGCTGTATTTGCAAGTGGGAAAAAAGCTCCATCCATAATCGGTGCCTAGTACTTAAATGATGGGGTCATGGGATTTTATATAAAGTTTGAGGAAAAAAGTTAAATAAAAAGTTTTAAATAGAGCTTTAAAAAAAGTAATTTTCAACCTGCATATAAGTGCATGAAGAAATCCCAGCAGGTGAAAGATAACAGGAATCTAGGAATTAGGTTGAAGAGAAAGGGACACCACCGCCAGCGGTGGATTGCGTTTCGCGCAAACCAACAAAGCCCCTCATCCCCGGAAGCCATCTAATTGGTAACAATTAATAAGTACAATGATTCTCACTGAAACGCCGCAGAATCTTTGCTGGTAATTCCGGACCGATTACAGACAGATTATCGGCAGTACAAGCCAGACAACACTGAATACACTTACGAATTCGAAGGCAACTCGAACCACTGACCACCTCACCCTTCCACCTTTGAAGGGAAGACAGAAGACATGTTTATATTGTATATCAGTTAACTGAGTTAAATAGCAAACGAGTTCTGAAAAAAAATGCAAACGGGCAGGTGAAATAGGAGACGGGCGTGACAAAGGAATTCGTCGTTGAGCTATCTCAATAGTCGAGTTGAGGAGAAAAGGAAGAGATCATAGACGTAGGCGGAAAATTAAAATTCCAAGTTCGAGCGTGGGTGGAATGGTGGGATGGGCGAGACTTGTGTATGTCCTCTAACACAATTATCCGATTCCGCTCTCATAGGTATACGAACCTCTAAATTTGCATCACATCATCCTCCCACTGGTTCATCTTTCCTTGACTCTCAAAAATTGATCACTTCAACCCTCACGCAGTGAAATCCTTAATCTATCATTACTTCCAAGTAAACCAGTGATTTTAGGTGCCGATTCATCAGATCGTTGAGTGGTTGCGAAACGTCTCATTCAAACTGCCGCTAGATTTTCGAAATTGGAACGACTTCGAAAGTGCCGATTTCTCAAACGTGTGGGAGCCATCATATAAAAGATCAACCCTGGGAATTGGAATTCAGAAACTTGGAATAAACAAATGGGCTCCTATCGATTTCCACTTAATCTTGGCATGAAAGTTTGGCGTTTATGTTTTGGTTAGAGCCTCTCCAAGATTAAACAGCACTTTTTCTGGGTTTATGTTTCGGTCATTTCGCCTTCGTCCAAGCCTGTAAATCGAAAAGCAATCGAAATCGATTCCTCACTTCACTACAAACTGTCTGTCAGAAATCAATTCGGAGATAAAGGAATTACAAAGAGTCGAAAAAAATCTGTTCCGCAATGCATTAACCTCGTTCAATCGAATCAATCACTCGAAAACAAATAAAATCTCCTTCGAATCATTTTTTCCTGATTTTTTTCTACAATTACTCTACCTTATGACTCCACCATCATTACCAAGGCAATAGTAAGATTTGATGTCATTAAAATAAATGACAATCAAAGTATGGATCGGCCACAGGACATACTGCACATAGAGGAACTAGTTCTTAACAAAAACATTAGCGAGAAAAGTGAAAAAACAAAAAATCAAACAGGTTACTTCCCTGGAAAGGTTTCTAAAGTTGTATGAGGCCAGTTTATAGAAACAGAATCGGACGGGTAAGCAAACGCATCAGAATAAACATACACTCCACTCGCACCCGGCTGAGAGCGACCGAGCAAGAAAAAAGTCGAAAACTTTCAATATTTACCGCATTTTATCGAGTCCATTCTTACAGCATGGCAATGATGGACATCCCGCAAGTTTTGGACAAAGCCGTGGTGGCATTTCCAGTTGGGGTAATCAGTAGTAGTTCTTCTTGAGGTAGCAATGGCTGTAGAAACTCAGTCGGATCGGAAGCACAGCCGCGATCATATGGGAGATCGATCGACGGACACACACACACACCGACAGTGGAATGGCTCTAGCGACGACACACTTGTAGGAGGTACGCGGTCGTGTCGCAATCGTCGTTCCAAACGAGTTCAACCCCCCTTGCCTGCTGCCGATCGCCTAACGGCTGACGTCACCGATAAGACCCACTCCTTATTTGGAAATTTCCCTGCACCTGCACAGACTTTCGGATACTGGTCGCTCATCATTGGGGATACCCACCCAACCTTCGCTAAACCTAATATTGCCTCCAGTAATACGCCCATAGTCGGAAGCATAGCCAGAAGGTTAAACTCGTGGGTGTTGCTGGCGAATTCGTCTGGGCTTGAGAAACAAAATTATGCTTATTGGTTTCAAACCGGAACGCCGCTGGTGACTAACCTGAGGCATATACCAGTATCAAGCAAATAAGTCAGTATCAAGCCGATAGGAGCCCAAGAATTCTTGGTATAGCTATCGGGATTACCGTATAACAAAAAGGTAGGAAAGAAAGGATGAAAAAGAAATAGCGAAGAGCATTTTCACTTGCCTTAATTGTCTACAGCAGCAATTTAAAACAATAATCAGACGGCGGCAGCGCGGCATAGGCACCAATTTTATGGATGCCGATGTGCCTTCAGAAACATTCCTTCACGGTCTCCATGGGATGGGCATTATACGGCATGGAGAACAAATCGCTCAAAGTAGGCGTGGTGGCCAAGGCCATGTTTTCGTGATGTTCGCGCCATTTTTAGTGGATTGTTTTAGTGGGGAATTTATGCCATGTTCACAGATAAAATGGTTCCCAATTGTTCCCAATTTTCAGGATTGATTTGTCGGAATCATTGACGGGATAGACCTATGATATATTATAGACCTTCCTTCGTTCTTAAGATTCATGAAATTTAAACTTACCAGTTCTGAACTTTGCGAAAGTTACAAAGTACCACGTAAATAACTAATGAATACACGACTGAAAAATATTTCTAGAAACATCAAAAAAGGAGCATGTACTGGTTTCAGCAGGCTCGATGCCTCCAGCAGAGGCTCAAAACAACCATGGCACCGCTTACCCTTTTCAGTAATGTACATTCTGTACTTGATCGCCTTCAAGGCTATACTTCGAGACCGCCTTCCTCATTTCTGACGACAGCTTCCCTCTTTAGTTCAATTATTAGTCGGATTCAACAAAGGCAGCGGAGCTCTTCTACTTTCTCGAAATTCTGGTCCGTAAGTGACCCTCGAGAGCGAAATAAATTTTCCAGCACTAATTCCTCTCGAATCTTTTCCAAAATGGACAAAAATAACAAGAAATTGGGGGCATGTGGGAGGCAATATTTCTTCAACAAATTTCGTTGAAGAATGCTAACCCGGCCAAGCCAGCAGGGTCGTTCAACTGCAGGAACGTTCAACTGTACATATCTCGAAATCCAAGTTCTCTTTTCCCAGAACCGATATCGAAAATTTCATGGTGCGGATGACTAGATTGATGTTAGAAAACCTTGAAATTATATTCGTTCCCAGAGGGGCCAAACCAATAATTTATGCCCCTTTGATCGCCAATTTTTCAACTTCGCTGGTTTCAGGAAAGATAGCTTTTCTTGCAGGGATTACCCACATATCANGAACATGCGTCAAGACCCAAGCGAATCTGGAGAATGGTCGACCACTTAAAGCTTTTCCCGAGGCCGTTCTTCATCCCGCAGCACACAGCATTTGGGCACAAAGCCAATGAACGTCAGTATTCTGCTCGATCGAATTTCATATTGGTATTTCTATCAGCAAATATGAAGCAGCTTAGTCCAATGCTCTTTTCATCAAGATGAATCCAGTGAAATTCCAATCTGATCGAAGAAAAGCTCAAGTCCTGTCCAAATTTAGTTCTATGATGTCTGGTCATTCAAAGACCTATGGTGTCCATAGCGTAGAGCAACTCAAAGAACTTCCGATGAACATCATTTACGCTCACTACACACAAGCGTTATGTGATCCGCTACATTTGCCCACTTTGGTTTTTACTTTTCAAGGGAAGGCAGTACTTAAAACTGAAAATTTGCAGTCATAGAAGGAAAACAAGGTAATTAGCATGTTCAGGCTTACACCCAGCGATGGGCAAATAGACTTCGTAGTCCACCTACGCAATCATAAATCTTTCCCGAAAGCCTCGTAAACTCTCTCTATCAAAGAAAACCTCTCCTCACAACTGGCGATGGCTGAAAAAACCTAATCTCACCAGCAGATTACCACCAAAGACAAAATAAATGACAAGAAGAATGAGACACAAAAAACTGATTCTATTTTTTCGAAGGGTACTGTGGACCACTTTTATTTCGACCCACAGCGATATTTCAGAATGTTAAACCAATAAAGTGAGTTGTACGGCCAGTCACCGTTTTTATCCTCCCAGACGGGTCTGCTATTTTACGACTTCAAAGAGAGAGAAGTTTAGCTTGGTTGACGGGATTAGGTTTGCAATTTGACACCTGGAGCAGGCTTCTCATAAGCGGCTCTGTCTATGGCTATAACAACGAGGACTTCAAGAAATCTACCAGTAATAATACTGCCTAAATTGATCTTCGTATCATCTGCAGTTCACTCATCACGACGAGTTTTCTCTGATTTCAATTCGGCACCCCGAAAACAGCCACCATCCAAAAAACAGGTAAAATTTTGGTTCAGGGACACCTCCCATCAGCAGAATCAGCCGAAAAGCTAAAAACTAGTAAAGAAGTAAGATTATTCCCAGAAACGTCTTTTACGTAACTGCCAACCTATGTATGAGACGTTTGAAAACCGTCAGCAACGAAAACACTTAGCAAGGCTATGGAGGAATGGATTAACAGAGTGTCGGCTAACGAGAAACCTATTTCGACGAAGGAATGAGCCCATGCGAATATGAAAACAACAACACATGGAAGCTGAATGCAAAATAAGAACAAATTGACTGGCTAGTTCTCCATTCTGTTCTGGAAAGCAAGTAGAAAAGAGCTAACTACAAGCTGGCCTATCTATCAAGAGAAATTCTCAATAATGTGGTGGTATGACGGTATGAACTAGATTGCGAACTAAATGCTCGAACTATAACCTTTCAGATACATCCTCCATTGGACCAAATTCGAACCTAGCTATTTTTCCATAAAAATTCATTTCCTCACAAATACCGAACTGTACTGAAGTATACAGTATCCCACATCCACAGTGACAACTGATAACCGGATTTAGCGCGTTGCACTTGACCATTATCCAATAGTCTGATGTTTATGCAACCGGAAGGGTAAATATCCTGTTTAGGAATGTGGTAGGATGACTCACGAGAAGATATTTGATGAAAAACGGGAGAGTAAAAGGAACAGGACGAGCTGAGATTCACGTAAGAGAAATTCTTTTATAAGGGGAAGATGATTAAGGCTCTATGAAACCTGCCTTATGACGCATAGCAAAAGGCAATTATGAAAATGCAGAACTCGAAGTTCGGGAGCGTCCGATACTGGGGCGGAGGGGAACAGTACTCAATTCAAACCAGTTATGGTTTTTGTCACTAATAGCGCCACTTTTTCGGCATTCATTAAACATTTTCCGTTACTGAATAATTCCCCATTCCTCAAAAAAGTGTTAGGCAGATCGATAGAAGGGCAAATCTACATTTCACAAATGCTTTGACCTACTGAGAAGTTACTACGGATTGGGTCATTTTATACTATTTCAACAAAACTCGAATGTAATACAGAAAATTCCTGAAGTCCGGCAACCGTGGGGTCAGGTTCTTTCCAACGATTTGTACGAGTTTCACAGAGTCGCCATCACAAGTGTGATGATGACAGTTGTGAAAATAAGATCGATTGCATGTGCCCCGGAAATTGCGGCGAACAAACGCAAATAAGCAGTCTCCTCTTCCCAGGCCATCCTTACAAATAGACTAATGACTACGGCCAAAGTAGAGAATTTTGACGGCTCAATACCAAAGAACGAACAAACAAACACATTACTGAACAAATGTAATGTTTCAACTGGAAGAAAAAGAACAAAATTGTGCCAGAAGGATTCTCTAAAAAAACATACTGTATGTATACGGTAGGAAGTAGTCCGTTCAAGACTTTTTCGAGCTTCCTATGTTCTCCAGTTGTTCAAATCTCGCTGGTATTCCAAAGTAATATGGGGGGAACTGGTAAACCGTTCCAGCAGTCTAGAGGCGCAGCTCGCGAAAAAAATGGTTCCGAACGGCCTGCTGGAATGAATCTGTGGCCTCTAAGTATGTCACACCCAGAGATGCACGAGTTTTACCGGTACACCATTTAGAAGGGGCACCCGGTCCGAGATTCGAACAACTAGTCAGGCCAACGGTGACAGTGGGAGGCGATTATGGATATTTTTGGCTTAATACAACCAGCTTTTGATGCATTCGCAAGAACTGAAATCTTGCCCAAATACGGCTTCGATAACATTTCCGTCATGGCAATCTCTACACCCTATCTCACAGATTTTGGCCGTTTATTTTTCGCTTTCTTCGCCACTGATGCATTATTCTTCACCAACCTTCAACTTTCCAATTCCAAAAGGTTACCCCAAAATTATCGTGAATAGTGGCTTTGAGGGTACTTTTCGCAATTCACTAACGGAAAAAGGGGAAATAATAACGGAAATGCATCAGCAACATGGTTTCGTTTAAAAGGCTTTTAACCCGAATTCATGACCAGAAAATCGTTGCTGAGAAGTGTGTGGGAGAATCTTACTCTCAGAATCAGTGTAATCCTCCGAAATACAACATTTAGCTGATGTCGAAAAACCGATAAGCTTATCACAGGACCTCATCTCTCTTAAAAACATCTTGCAGAGCATTTGTTTCCCCTTGGAATAACCTTTCCACAGTATGCCAGGAGAGCAGGGATAGGAACAGGGATTTTTACCGGCCGATTCTGCGAAAATTCAATTTTTCTTAAGTTATCGGCTACCAAGACCCTCGGAGGGCAAGATTTTTGGCCTGCTAAAAGAACCAACCGTCATACATATAAATTAATCATTTTAAAGAGGACCTAATGACCGCGCAGGTTGTTAAGGCCCATGCATGACTGCAAGTTATGCGGCAATAACTTATAGACGCTGTTTTNTTTTCAAGAAGCTTTACATCAAATGGAGAAAAGGGAATAGTGCGATGAATGCAGAGGGATATATGCTAGTAAAGGGTCCCACGGCGATTATTCAGACGTTCCTCATCAGCCCTCCGGCCATTGAGAACTCATAGAATTTTAGATTAGAAATCTCATAAGAAGAGGGGCATAGTGGAAAATAAGTGTCATCAACTACCAGGAATGACAACAAGTAGAATTCATTACTTATACGCCTCATCAATACATATTACACATAAACCTGTCGAAAATAAGCAAGAATATCAAGCGCCTTTCAAAAAGACGTTCAGTAAATAGCATCAAGAGATACAAGATGCAACCTATGAATGATTGGGAGCTCAAAGCTGAAAAAAAAGTTGACTTACCTCAGTGACTTCCTCTTCACGACCCCACTTGATGTTCCTGTGTCTGGGCGATCAGTGCATGATGACGATGGCGCATCTAAACACAATTTTTGATTAAAAAAACCAACAAAACAAGTAAAATAATGATTTTTCATCGCGTTCGACCTGAATGCCACGATGACCCAAGTTTCGTTTTACGCGGAGATATGAGTATCCCAGCATCATCGCATACACCTGGCGATGTTGGGCTTTCTAAGCCCGAATGATCGCTTTTCAGATCACGTGCGGACGTGGAAAACCATCGTCGTCTGAATGCGAATGACCATCGTTGACGACGACTTCCACCGCCTTCTTTAGATTTTGGAGGTGCTTCATCGCCTGATTGTGGTGAATCGACAGCCCGTGAACGGTGCATCTAGTTAGCCCAACGACAAGCACTCAAACGCTGGCTCGCAATCCGGATTTTGACAGATTTCTTCACAAATCCACTATAATTGCATCGTTTCACTTTGACATTCCTGGTAACTAATAGCGCGATAATACGAGAAAAAGTGCGACGGGAACAACAACAAGGCCACGAGCAAAATCAAAGCCGAATATTTCAACATTTAGATGATTCAAGCTTAAAACAGTAGGGTCCCAAGCAGGCTTCCAAACTCCTTCAAAGCTCGACATACTTCTTTGTTACATGCCGTACCACCAGTCATTCATTCTAGTACGCTGAACTATGTAGTCAGTTGCCCCACTGCAGTGCAAGCCATTCGGCATACTAGATCGCCACCCAAATTGATGCCAAATACAGTGGCAGCTATTTAAATCACAAAACTATTAAGCTTCGTGTAGGATAGAGTTTTGTATGAGGAAAACAGCCCACGAAGAAAATAGTGGACTCTTATTGAAGTTCAGTTCTGACTTTTGCCAAAAAAGAGTTACGAGCGCTCTCCCTGCAACCCTTGAAATAGGACAGACGTTTGACTTAGCCGGAGTTTAGCAACGTATAAAACGGTACTTGAGTCTCATCAAGTTTCCACGGCTTTATACGAGAAAGTAACTCTGACAAATCAGTTCCGAACCCTTTTTAGTTGTAAATGGCTGTCAGAATCGTGCTTTGGACTGGGACTATTGAATTCATGAGGCGAAGAGAACTGCCAAATAGAATATTTCTTACACAAATGTATCAAACCAAATAGAACCTATTTAATCGATACCGATGTCGTTAATGTACAAAATTGCTACCAATTCATGGTCAACCAAGATTGAAGGACTTCGTCGTGCACCGTAGGTTCACCACGAACTAGCAGAAGTATAGTATAATTAGAGGCCTGAAACCTACAACAAAATTCCTCTACTACTGTATCACGGAAACCCACGGACAATCATTACGAGTAGTGAATCATTGAAATCACATTATCTTCAGGATAGTTTGAACTTGAATTGAAGTGCCATTAAATTCAACTTTCTACGACAAGTACGCTTATACTAATGAATATCTCCGCGGATTTACTCGATGTAAAATGTCACCGTTTTGATGAGAATAGTACGATTGGCGATAGCAGTTGTGAACAACACCGAATTCTTTTTAATATCGCACGTTTGCTGAAATCGGGGATCGATTTGTTGTGTGTCAAAGTGTATCTGAACTGATGGATATGCCACAGAGATGGAGCTCTATTTTACGAGAAAGACAGCATATTACTATGAATTTCCACTCGAGCGCTTCGTTTGCTCCCACAACCAAAAGAGAAAAATCGTTGTCTATGGCTTAACATATCACGAATTTCGGGATGATGCTGTCATAAAGAATTATTCACCATTTTAGCGAATGCCCACCAAAATGAATGGAGATTAACAATCGCTCAGGCTAGCCGTTCAATGAAAACTTCTGCCAAGCAGGTGAAAAGGCAGCAAATCTGTCCATTTTAGTATCAAGGGTGAAGCCTTAAAAAATCGTTAAAGACCAATCCAAGACGAATTCTACGAAATAGACAG
>UZAF01018088.1:0-21983 GCA_900617895.1 Haemonchus placei | reverse complement strand
AATTGGAAAGTCGCGTCGCAATTAAATGTAGGAGACGAACACAGTTGCTCGTGGCCTGGGCGTAGCCTACGCTATGGTCCTTCCTTTTTCGTATACATTTTGAGGTATAATGCTTACTTGTGAAGACTATATCAGAGTAGCAGGTAATTTGAGAATTCGACTTCTTTCCTTTGCCTGAACAGAGCTCAGAACGTAATGCTATGGATTTTGGTGCATCTTGTGTACTGGTTTGCAAGCTAGTCATCAAATTTCGCTTATGCTTTGATAAACGGATTGATTACCAAGAGAGATCTCATAAATCTATTGAAATCAACAAGCGCTTGTCAGACAATATCCACCTCTGCCACGGAAAAAACAGGATAGTGGTTGTCTATATATGGAGCTCAATATTTACCCGAGGTACCAACCATGTCACTATGGATGATATTCTAGAGCAGGCATCGTTCGGGCCTCAAATCTGAATCGACACCCGCTGAGGTCAACCAACATCTCTATCCATTCGGGGTCGGTTGATTGGTAAGATAATCGTCTGGGAGGATAATTAGAGGGAACCGAAAAACAAAGAAAAAACGTAAGGGCGGAACGTAATTCTTAACACCAAGGTGGTGGTCCTGACTTGATCGTAAGCAATGAGTAGAGATTCGAGAACAGCCGAAAACCGTAACAAAAAGCCCCACGTGTAGTAAGCGATTGTATGAGTTGCTCGTGTAATGGATGAAAGGATTGGACGTATCGACTAGTTTAGTAGCGACCATATCACACCATATCATCGATAACATCACTTTCATCATGTTGGCGTACCAGTTCTTTGTAGTCTACCAGTTAAGGGGAGTGACATATGTATGAGAGGAGGGATATGAAAGGGATTGAATCCATAGATCTCCCACATCTCAAATGCGAGTTGTAATCAACACCCTTATCGCCTCTGGAAAAAATCAGGGGACAAACTCCCGTTGAATCATATTCCAAACACCGCTTCAGCCACATTAATTATCACCTGAATACAACATACTGCCCCAAACAGTGAGCACAGAAACGGTTCGGAACGTCAGGCCCGAGGGAACACAACATATGAATTCGTATAGAAGGAATATCCTCAAGATTGCCGACAAAAGGGCCGCAACAAAGGAAGGAGAAAATTTTGTATAATGTAAAGCTAAAAGGCAGACGTTCCGTCCGAGTAATGAACAGCGCGTAAATAAGCTCATTGTCAAAAGGGATTTTGCATCGTTAATTAACTATATCTGCTTGGTCAAACAATGGCTGGATAAAGGGAAATGTGCAGTAAAGAGGAAAATGACGTAAAGCAAGCACATAAATATAACTCTGAAGCCAATTTACCTATGTAATGAATTAAAATTACTTAATTGCAAGGCTCACTTATTGCCTAAACGAGCAACGCATTACGCCCATCAGTTAGGAATTACCCCATCGAATGGTGATGCCGAATTAGTTCAACGCATACTGTCAATGTCTTCTCATCCTCCTCTGAGAGCCAAAAGTAACATTTGACTCTATGTAGCGCAAGTTTGTAACCGATGAGGCGATATTGGTGGAGAACTACAAAAACAAAGATGACACATGACCCGGGCAACGACTAGAATTAATAGCCTGCTTATCACTGAAACGAGTCCAGAAATCGTCTACGTCGTGGTTATCAGAACAACTTTGGCCGGAAGTTAGGCAATGACAAGTAGAAGCCTTACCCCACACATAGTTAGAGAGACGACTTCCAATCAACACACGCCCTAAGCAATTGAACTGTCCATCCCTCTTAAGTTGATCACTTGTTCCAACCCTGCATGAGAGGATGAAAATATCTAATTTTCCCCTGTCCGGCCTGCATTTCAGTGAACTGGCAAAGTAAGCATTCCCAGGTCACTCGTTTGGATAGAAGTACAACAAAGAAACGTTTTCAAGAACAGACTAACCAGTGCCGAGCGATATACTTCCTGACACCACCTTCTTCAAAATAGGCTTCAATTTCTCAGGCACTAAAATCCCCGCTTCCCTCAAAAATAGAAAATCAGGTCACGCTTCGGAAATCATCAGAAAATTATCGTGCATAGCTTCCTAAGACACCCCACCCCTCCCTACAAGCAGCGCTTTAATCTATTACAAGGCACGTTCATAAGATTACTTATGGTAGTAAGAGGTAAAAAGGCGTCAGTGATAAACAAGAACTCCCATAGGACTTGATGGGCTGATTAATGCTCTACGTCAGCGATTACCTCTGGAGAAAACTTGTCCGTTGCTATGCCTCACCTCTCAATTATGGTAATTACTGGCTTAACAATGAGAAAAAAGCCTATCACAAAGTGTGTCCAGTATCAGCAAGTACATCATTAATATTTAGATCTACGACATAAGATTAGTACGCTGTCTCGGGTCAAGAGCACATTGGATTCGTAGTGAAATTATGGGCGATTTCAAGCGGCCAAAAGCAGTTCCTGAAGTGCACTCATATGCCTTCTGACCGTGTAGTTCCATTTAAACAACAAAGCTGTTAAAAGCTTTGCGTGTTCGTAGTCAGCGCACTCGACTAATGGACAACATTAAGACGATGTTTCAATAAAAATATGATTCAGGAGTATCTTCTGGAAAACTTTCTGCGTGTACAGTAAAATCTGGCACAATCCAAAGGAGCACCGAGAAACTCTAGTCATAAGTAGGTCGATGTTGGGCCAAATGCACCGGTGAAGGAAGGAAGGGAGATACCACTTCATAAAGCGACCCTATAGTGATAAGTACAAACTTTTAACTCGCTGCTATGATAGCTAGGATAAGTTGGAGGAGATCAGCGGAATCCAGGATGCGCACAGTGTAGCAGAGATGGGTAGGAAGCTCTCTACAGCAGACATTTCTTCGAGGTAATGGTTACTATAACAATGTCTAGCCCCATTCCATGAAGGTACAAGGGATCGAGAAAAGTCGAACGTATAGCCCAACGGATAGGATTGAGACTAGAGCTCTTTGATGGCGGAGCTATCCATGATGAGCTAAGATGGGTGCAGATGCTCATGATTTGTTCTCACGACATCACGACATTTCGCAGGTCAGAGAAAAACATGAGTGCTTAGGAGCCTTCGGGAGATATGTTCACAGAAGAGGCGAAGATACAGTAAAAAAAACAGGTGACTGAGCATAGATTAGCTGCTAATTTAATCAAATATAAAAGAGACAGAAAACTTTGCAATGACAACTAATACTAATCGGAATTATCGAAATCTAGGTAGACGCTTAGGGAAAATGGATTGAGGAATTCAGTGAAAACAGGAGGTTGATTGCAGACAGCTATTTTGAGAGCGCGTTTCCGTGCTATAGCTGAACTACTGTCGCGCGAAAGGAAACGAGTGCGTTAAGGTTTTTGGGATGGAAAAAATGGTAAGCGCTTCTACATTTTTTACGAGCTTCAAAGGATAGGGAGGCACCAGTTAAGGCAGGACAAGGTGGAGACCATCTAGGATGCAAATCGAAGTAGCAAGCGGAAATTGATATAACCCAAGATAACAGAAAATAAAAAAGCGACCTGCGAAAGGCAGTACTATATGGAACAGTCCTTAAATCATTAATAAAGCTGTTAATTATACAGTGGAACTAGAAAATTACATGGTGAGAGTGATAATCTGCATGGTTGTAAGCCCTTGGGCTGTTCAATGAACTGAGACTTCCGAGGGTTCATACAGAAAGACCAGTACCGAAAAAGTTTCGTATAGCTACTCTGACTTCCTGAATTGGCCTTTTACAATTAAGAATTGTAGTGAAACAGGGCCTGTGGAAATGTAGGGATTAGGGCTCATAGAAAAAATGCGATCTGGCCATTTCAAAAACTACGCGAACCATGAAGACAGAATAGCCTGGAAGAGTTCCGCAGTAGCTAAGGTAGAGATGAAGGGTGAAAGCAAGCTCAGATGTTCCAAGCACATCCTTTGCCGCTTTATTCACGTTGAAGTTGTACACAATCTAATTTCTAGACGATTTTCACCTCGAACGAACGAGCGAACGCAATGAATAAATCCAACACTTTCAGAATCGATTCAGATGAAATTCTCCTCAGCACTGAGGCTTTACTGTGTAGCTGACAATTCCAAAATAGCCCATCTAAGCCGATAAACAGTTCGAAAAGCAGTTACAGGTGCACGGCTGAGGGTACACTACCATGTACTTACCATGTACCCTTAGCTCAGCATCTCTAGCCACTTTTAGACGTTTTCCCAGCAGAAGTCATAAACCTTATACCAATTGATCATTACCTACTTTCATTACCAATTCGCTTTTCTCCTTCAGCCCTACACACTTGGCACGCCGGTACAAATTCACTCTTCTATAGAAATTACAATAAGCTGAGCTGGTTAACTAGCCTATTAGCTTGTTTTTCAGTTTGCCTATGGTTGTTATGACCGTAAAAAATTGGAAATAAATCATTTGTAGAACAGAAAATCAAACGATCATCTGGTATCAAAAAGTACTCTACCTTCCAACTTGACACAAGATCTTCCCGAAGGGTTAACATAGCTTTGGCCCCTCACCAAGCTCATATCAGTTAGCGCATGTGGAAACCATATGGCACAGGCACTTAGGAATATTCGAAAGCGTCAGGAACAAGTATGTGGACGATTTAAATTCATGAGCTTCTGTCATGTACCCCCATACACGATGGGACCACAGTTCGATACAGCCCAGATCATCTCTGAGTAAGCAGAGTATCTCACAAAAGGACGAGACGGTCGTAAAAGGATGAAGAGTTCTCTGACATGCGATCTTGGAGGTTTCTAAGGGAGGGATGGTAAACAATCATCCTAGAATTAGATCGAACAAGTACGGATTCAAAGAACACCTCTCCTAGAAAACAAAAAGTCGTACAAATGGGATAAACGGCATGTTCCGCTCAGTTTTTTGATTTAGTCAGAGCCTTTAATAGACGTCCTCAAGGGATTTCAAGGTATGAAGAGCGTCACAAGGCTCCGACTAAACTGTAATCAAAACAATCAACGCTGAAGAGATGGTTAGAAACTCAAAACCTTTAAAGAGCAGACCAGAAACTGAACTTTTCTTCAAGACAGGCTTTCAGGCTTCTGACAGAGCAAAATATCAGTATTTGCAGACTGCATGTTCCCAAAAGAACGTTTCCATGGAGGATTGGGCTCGTCTACGGGATAATTCCTTGTTCGGTCATTATATCCGACAGAGACCACCCTACTTGATTGCTTTTACATCGCGGAGGAGATATGAATCACAGCTTCTAAGCTCAATTTCTTATCAATTATGGATAGTGGCGCATTATGAAGGTTTTGCAAAAACATTCTGCGAACAGAAATGACTAGAAGAAAAGGAGAGGAGCTGGAAAAAGTGAAGAAGAGCGTTTCCCTAATCAAATCAGAAAAAAAAACTCAAAAATATTACAAAAACGTCGAGGATTGGGTATTTCTAGAAAAAATGGAAGGAAAGGAATTCAAACGATAGAAAGTTTCAAAGCCTATGTAATCGAGATATCGAAGCCTCTGTGAGTATCTATCTCCGCAGGAAGGGCAGAAAGTGAGTAAGCCTGAAAGAGTCACAAAGATCAAGAAGCCAACAACTGCACGCCCACAAGGGTATGTCGAACTAATCCTTCTCCTTGAAACCTTTCACTCACTCTCGACTCTACTGAATATTACTGAAGATATGCCATGTCTATGAATCATCCAAGCAGCCAATTACACTGACGATCGCGTGCAACATAAGCCTAGTCGTATGAGGTGGATTAACCAAAGCAAATAATGACAATGCCGCGAAGCGCCTGGCAGAACCTCCTACCGATTCAGGACCTCAGCCAGCCTAAGGCTCATTACCCAGCTTCCTTTCAATTCAAAACCGAATACTGAAATTCTATACAAGAAAAAAATTTTAAGCAAAAACGATGTCAATCATGCTTGAAAACCCTACCCCGCAATATTTATATTGGTGAGAGCGCTCCCTAATGTTGAAAGATTGACCTTAATCTCTGAGTACTACAGGGGCTAACACTGCCCAAACCACAATGTCCTTGGAAACAGCTCGATTCCAATCTCTTCTTAACTGAGCATCACCCTTACAAATCTTTCCATGTACTGGGGGAAAATGTCCCATTTTTCCTCCTGAAGCTAATGGTTGAGTGCTCTTCGAATTCTTTATTTTATTACACACCTCCCTCTTGAATGACGAAGCGTCGACAAAGAAGAAGGAAAAACTCCCTAACAATAAAATACATGGAAAAGTGGCGAAATTCAATTCATTCGAGTTCTATTCTATTCCAAAAAAGAGACGCCCACGGCGCTCTGGAAAACGGTAGTGATGCAGCAGTTCATGGCATACGTTGAACGGCACAGTCAAATTGTTTCAAATTCATTTGCCATCCAAGCACATGTTGAGAACACGGCCTAGTCCGAACAGATGTGATAAACATTTCCTACTGCACTCTCAATAACTTCTCAACAAGCAACTTCCCTCCTTTTCTTCCCGACTTCACTTTTCGTATCCATCCCGTCCTTCGTCCCCTAACAGCAACTCGTTTCCCCTATTAAACTTTGAAATCGCTCAATAACAGACACCCCCTCAGTGACTTCGCTTTCAACAAAAGCTGTTCCAATCAGTCTTCCCAACTTGATGTACTTCTATTTGACGACGTCTACGGCAAGACATCACATCATTGAATCATTCACCAAGAAAACAAACAACGCTATTACGCCATCGCCATCACAATCTCGTCCATTACCCATATGAGTCTTTGCTCCCTGAGAAACGAAAAAATCTGGGAAGAGAGTAATCACTTAATGATAAATGACAACTCCATTTGAGATGGGATCATAAGATGAATTTCGTCAAGTAATATCAAAAAACTGGCTTCTGATTCCTATAGAACCTTGAAAGCTTCCAAAGAGATGATCCCAGTCCAGCAAACGGCCCTAACACAAAGTTGTACCAAACAATAAATTCATAGGGTGAGTTAAGCGTTTCACTGGCGAGTTCTCTTGCATAGCGCTCTTACACTACAACGAATGCATTGAGGATTAAGAACAAAATCACTCCATTTCGAGAGAATTTCGAGAGTGGGGAGGAAAATGCATGGACCGACTCGGGTAGAAGACATCTTCATAAGCCAATGTACTTTACGGCAATTCGCCCATATCTTGAATGTCAAGGTCTTGCGCTATGCATATCAAATTGCAAATGTAAAATATGAACAGGTGTGCTTGATAAATTAGTCCGGTAGGCGACCGCTTTTTTCTTGACGAAACAGAAAGAAACTCCATCAGAGCGATGTAAGAAATGTCGAATTCTATTTGTCAACATGTAGGACCTCGCCTAAAACTACCCATTCAGGAATACTAATCGTCAAGAAACGCCTTGTTCAGCCCATCTACCCGGCAACGAAGTCTCACTACAGAAGAGCTAGGGTCCTTTGCCGGATACTCTGAAACAGTCTAGCCACAGAAAAAGGGGCCCTACTACAAGAAAGGTCATCGGACTCTGTAGAACATATTTATAGCTCTGGCTGAACTCTGTAGGTAATCCTTGGACGCCTACAAATTTCAAGCAGGACTACGAATGTGGGTCAACAAGGCTGCAGTGCTTCGGATGCCAGCAACGAGAAACTTCAAAGCCAACGCCAGGCCCAAGCGTTTGCCTGCAACAAAGACTTCCATAAATAAGTAATAAAGAAATGAATAGCTAAAAGAACAAAGTCTTTAGAGCCTTTTCTAACGAATATGAGCAACGTTGCATTAATGATCTTTCTGCTGTAGAAGGAGAGCTGGAAATTGAGAAGTGGACAGAATTTAGCTGAACAGAGGGAGAAAGAGCCCCTTAGCTGATACAGTTGTAAACTATGGTCCTTCTAGTACCAGTAGAGCGTCAACGAGCCAAAGCTGGTGACTATCAGCCACAATGGCTACCATGCATCATCTGACAAGCCAATAAACAATAAATAGAGCTCTATTCGGGATCTTAACTGTCCTGCAGCTAAGCAGAATCTATAATAGTTGGGGAAAAGGAGCACGCGATGAACACCTTCCTCTACCTTCGTATCTCTTGTCCGAAAACGGTGATTCCTTGTGCAGATCGTTGGTTTATTCAGCTACGACTAGTATAATTAATTAGCATGCACTATCAGATCGGCAAGCAATTGTGCATACGACCCATCGGAATGAGAAAAACCCTGAGTCGGACAGCTGTCCCTTTCGGCTATTCGTACACTTTGCTGAAAAAAGATAGCCATGAGAAAAATAGACGACGTCAATCAATTTCCGGATTGATGTTATTTTGTTACAATCCCCCTACCGATCAAAGAAGCGACTTATCAAATTACCTTGAATTACCGACCACTGTAACCGGGAATTGCTCCATCTCAGAGAAAAAGTTACTAAAATTGCTCGATCCATTAACCCCCTCACTTGCGCTACGCCATGCATCCGACTTCTGTTCGAAGTAGCAGAAGGATGATTAAACTGCTTTCCTAGAAGACATTTCAAGGCGAGAAAAAAAGAGAGAAGCGAAAAAACAAAGAGTTCCCTAAAAGGAAGCCATCTGAGGCCATGGCAGGAGAGGAAATTTCGGTTTGTCTGAAGAGAATTCGTTCAATGCACCAGGTCACGCCTTATTTCATCTACTGGGCCATTGCCCATTTGATTATTTATTTTTTGACGGGAAGGTGATTTAAGGGGAAACCTGGAGGCAACAGAGTTTATACAAGGAAATGGAAAATAAATCCACAAGAAGTTCAAAACAGCTTAATGACTAGCATTACCGCAAGTTTAAAAGAAAGTTCAAGAAAAATTAGTCATCAGCCTAGCCATCGGGTATGTGTCACCCGATCATGTGACCTTGAGTATTAACTGAACCAACAGAAAATTTCGTAAGAGAACTGCCCGATCTCCTCCCAGTAACCACGATCTCCACCAGAAAAATTCGTCACCCAACGTTACCAACCAAACATCGGATTACCTACGACATCTTCTTCCGAAACCCTTTTTCACTTCACCCAATCCCGTTCTTTCTAGGACATTCTGAGAGGGAGAAAATCTGAAGGTTTTCGAAATGATGTCGATCAGCCGCATATTCACCAACGAACCCATTCAGATAGATTAGTCTGTGCGATTCTTGTTCAAACAAAATACACACTCGACACACCGGGGAAAATTCACCAATGTCACATCAACACACTTTCCGCAAAATCCCTTTGCATCGATTAACTTCCCTGATCAATAACAACAGCATTTACAGTAGTCGCCCGTGACAAATGATAGGCAATTGGCAACCGGGGCGAAATCACGCGTTGTTATGGATAGCACATTGATGTTCATATTGATGGGTCCAATTTCACCATAAATTTTCGTGATAGAAATGTACTACTGACACCTACATGAAATGCAAATGTTTGAAATATTTGACCTGAAGGTGTGACTGAAATCTGGTAATGCAGGAGTGCCTGTTCTAAGACAAATCTCGCCTCAGTAGGATGGCCCGAAAGGGAACAAATGCCTCCACTGCCAACGGGTACGTACTCTGTCAGTGAAACGTACTTAGTATGTACTCCTCGCCTCTCTACGAATGTCTCAAGCTAGAACCTTTGAATTTTTTTATAGGGGTACAAAAAATCTAGAACAATCCGGCCAATTCATCGATTCTACGCCTCGCTCCTTGAGTTGCGGCACTGTGTCACTAGGTTCAAGTGGACAGCTGCGTTATCAACTGCAAAACAAGTTCTCGTTCGCTTTGGCTCTACGGAAAAGTTGAAGATAACATCCGAGCATGTCTCGAGATCCTAGACGTAGAAGTTAGGTCTATCTCCAGCTGCTCTATTTGCCGAGAACCTCCTCAGACACGAACACCGAGGTTACATTTTCAGAAGCACTTCATGTGGGAATCTACTCAGTAGTAGACGTGTCCAAATGAGAGACCTGGTTCGGTATTTCTTCTCGCGGGTAGCTATGGTCTGGTTAAGGGATCTGAACGCTGAAAATCTTTCGATGAGGATACATGACCTGGAAAGCCAAGTGAAGCTAATCAAGGATGAAGTGGCACGACGTCGCCGATGCGTGCTATCACTCTTCAAACAGTTTTCCTTTTCTTTCTTTTTTTTTTCGAAAGAGCGTGACCTTGAGATACGTTGGTGTTGATCAGCAACTTTGTACAGTCCTTCCGATTCGGTCTCCTTTTTGTAAAGTGATCTTCTTTCATAAATGATTTCTTCGCTCACACCGTTCCGGCCCATCCAGAAACCGATGGGCAGTCCTTAAGGGTGTGAATTTAAGACCACTCGATCTCGGGTTCATGGGAACCTCCACCCATTCGTCGTAGTTTGTACAACACCATTCATGTTGAAAGAGAGACTGTAAACAGCTCGCCTACGGCATGACCAACCCTGAGGGCAACTGAAAGAATTCAGAGGTTCAATTCATCTTGTAACCGCTGCGCGGCCGTGCTGATTCTGGCGATAAGAAGTCCTCTACCTACATATTTCACACAGGCCCACACCACCTGTGTTCATGGTAGGGTTACATATGCGTGAGGAAGCCACATTCTCGCATACCCACCTTCAACCTGGCATACGAAGAAAAAAATGGAAAGTTCTCAAGAATTTAAGAGAAAGGAGAAAATGAGAAACCGTTCCGGAAACCATTCCCTCTCCTTGCTTTCGTCGCTAACGCAGAGCCGATCCAACAGATGACACTTCACTCTCAATTCGCTCATGACGTTCGACTACTTTCAACGCTCACAGCGCTATTTGCTGAACAACCGACAATGGCGTGGCCGCCATCGCAAAGCGAGGCGCGTTGAGGTAAGAGATCAGGGAAATTACTGAGAGAATGTGAGAAGCTCTGCAGGAGACGGCAAAAAAAAAACTTTGCTATCCACCGTCAGCTCACTTTCTCCCTCTCACAGCCACGAACACATTGTGATAACGAATCAGAAATCAAGGCCAATGTGGTCCTATGCAACAAAAAAAAAAAGAAAGAAAGCAGAAGATTAATTCGAAAAGTGAATAGCAGAGAGCAGTAGGAACTTGAAACCAGCAGTTGGTAATCGACAATCGAACGCCGATAAAACTGAACTGAGTTTCTGAGCAAATCTCTAAATGCCCAGAAAAAATCACTGATAAGTAAGCAATCCCCTAATCAAACTGAAATTGTGAAACCGATCATTGACGTTTTATAAAATTGCGATGGCAGAAAAGGTTTGGTTTCGCTGAGTATTACTCGAAGACCTAGTGATGGCCTTCTTAATGAGAAAAAGGTATTTAAGAGCACAGAAACTCTTTGGCATATGAGCAATTTCATAGAACCTCGGAAAGGAAATAAATAAACAACTGTGATCCAACACAATAAGCCAGAGTAATTGAGATTCAAGCCGCCATAGAGAAATCCGCGTCTCCCGCTGGGTGCCGCTACAGCCAGCCACAGCTCTGGCTGACGCCGGATGTGTACACGAGGTAGGCGGACGCCACACGCTGAGAGCAGATCTCACCACCCTCGATGATCGATCCACATCAGCACAGTAGAATGAAATCCTGCCGATTCCCATAGCACCGTTCAACAACTAATTTGTGAAAAATCAATTCATGAAACCTTTAAAAATGTTTATTTCCAGAACAGGACAGGCAACCTAACCTTTCTCATAGAAGGAGACCTCTGAGCAAAAAAAAAAAAACAGCAGAGGCTCGAATGACTACAGGGGGGAATGAACCGCTAAAAGATTCCTTTCATTACTTTCGCATGGTTGAAGAACGTCTCGAAATTCCTGTGTTCAGCCCTGATATTCAAACCTGGGCCAAGATTGAGCTTTACTACTGGAACAGCTCTACGTTCATGGCTTTGGCACATCCAATTTGAGCCTCTTTTACGTACGCCATGACAATCACTGTACCAGATGAGCCAGCACATAAATGCTATTGAAAAGCTACTTCACCCACATACGGGCGTTCATTTCATCATCAAAAATTCAGTAGGATTGAATTGAATAATCTTACAGAGAAACCCCGAGAAGCCTAACAATTAAGGTGTGAAGGCAAAGAAAGAATGTGAAGCAAGACTGAATTTTTGAACTTTTTGGACTTGGAAAGCAAGGAAAAGGTCTATCACATTAGCTATCCTTTACATAATGGCCATCTCTCTCTAATCAAATGACACTAACTGGCATGCCCTTAAGGGTACTGTCTGGAGAAAACCATACCTATGTCAGTCAAATGTCAAGGTGGCGCACATTGCTTCAGCCTCTTAAACTCTCTCAGAACATACAAATAACGTCCTAGCAATAGATTCGGCGAAGACCCAACAATCCAACTCATGCAGATCGTCAGAAACCATAGGCTGCATCAGTGTTAAGGATCTATTAGGTTGATGCACAATTATTGCGGATTTTTTCCAGCAAAATTAACTTGAAGAAACTATAGAAATACTAAGCAAAGACATATTCGAATAATTACTCCGGAAGTTAGAAGAACAGAAGAAGTACATCTACGTCAAGCACTGCTTCCCACTGATTAGTTTGTCGGATCCCAAACGTGAAGAAACTTTGATCCTGGGGGCGATCCACGCCCTGACATCGGCCATCAAGTCAGCCAAATCGACGTAACTTCCATTCTCTAGCCATTTTTTCGATGAACGGTTGATGAGATAATCCATAAAACTTTCTGCTGGTGAATATGGTAGATTTAGGAGCAGATCCCATTTCTTGGTTGGCTCTGGCTGATTGTTCAATCGCCGAAAAGTTACTGAGATCGCGGAATGACTGTGCCACCTTCCAATCTTTCTCAAAGTAGTTAAGCCTAATTTCGCGAATATTCGGATGGTTTTAAGAGTATATTCTTGTAGAGGAAATCAAGTAGATCATTTCTAGAAAAACCCGAACTCAATATTCAAATTCTATCGAGAGAAAAAAGCCGCGGAAAAATCCGCAATAATTACGCATTAACCTAATAGTAAAATGCTCGGTTTCCGAGAAAAGTCTTCCCGATTCATTCCGATAAAATAACTTCACAATGCTATGAAGGACAGATGTGTAAATTAAGAAGAACGCCGAAGGATTACTTTGGCTTGTTTTGTTTTACGGAACAGGATATAAGCGTCCTCTCTTCGAGAATTTTCGTTAACCAAAAAAAGGATCAAAACTTCCTCACTACTCTGGCAGCTTTGGGCACACAATCACAACCACGTCGGATTTTCACAATCCTAACAGAATGAAGTTCTGGCAATTGAGGAAGCGAAATGAGAAGATGTCACGGTCGAAAACGGTTCGAAGGTGACCCAGTGATGGTTGAATGTCCGGTATCTCGCCCATCAATGACGGGGAGGAGGGATTACCAATATTGCAGTCTTTATTTAGCCCTTTGCTAACCGTTTTCGCAGCAACAAAGCCAAATATTGCTTCCTAGGAAGCAAAAACCTTTTTTTTTACCGGATAATCTGCAGGACCGATCTGAATTGCATTTTAAAAGCTTTGAGAGGCTCTGATGAACCTTTTTGTAGATCCTGCGATGGCACGTGATTAATGGCGGGGGTGTAAAGAAAAAAAACGACCTTTTACAATGCTTAAAATGAAAATATTTTCATTCCCGTGATATCTCCTGTTGTAGTTATGGAGTAGGTAATAATAATTCACGACACTACAGACACTAGACAACAAGCGATATCAATTATGAAAAAGAAATAAAAACTTATATAGATCCTGGCTCATCAGAAAACCAATTTCCTGTCCTTTCTCGGCTTAATCAAACTCGGACAGAAAAAACTAGGATAACTTTACTGCACTGAATTTGTACAACATGCAAAATTCGGTACCTGGCAGGGTTTCATTGAGCAGGATTTCATTGAAGTGAGAGAATTTTTGATCCTTCAATTCAAGGTTGAGAGGGGTCGGAAAAATTAGCAATGCCTACGTATTCCACCCTTCCTGCTCACCTTCTTTTTGACCACTGGACTTACAAAATTGATTTACAGCACCTATTTTGGAAACCAAATGACTGAAAAATTCTTCTGGCAGACATCCTCAGAGGAATATATTCTACAGCACTGGCATAAATGAAAATTCCTTCACCGAGCGAACCAGTTCGACCTCTATCACCAGCTGGACCACAAAAAAAGTATATCAAGGCGGAAATATGACCGGAGGAACACAACACGAAGGAATCAAGCAGAGTGAAAAGTGAAAAAGGAGATAGGATCAATAACAAATTTGGTTGCCTTGAGTTAGAACGTCATTCAAATCTACGGCATACAGCACACCCCGGCGTTGAATATAATCAAAAAATTTTAAAAAATAGGGTCAATAATATATTCTCACGCACTATTTCGTCACTGACACAAAACGGTTCGAAAGCAACCAAAAAATATGTGAAGCAAAATTTTCCAGAATGGACTACTACATTCGTTCCTCAAAATGGAAACACTTCAAGTGCATGCGATGTCCCTTGCCTTCATCAAAACACTTTGACCTTTCTATTCGGCTTTTTGCTTTTCGCCACCCCATCAAACTACATCGTTAACTACTGGCTAGCTGATTTCGGACACAATTAACATCATGGCTCTTCGAAATAAGCCATTAGCCATTCCTAGTCTATAATTTATAAAGTTCCTAAGGATAAAAATAAAGTTCTGACAAATTGTGGACTTTCCTTATGTCTTGGTTCAATAAAAATAGCGGAATCATAGCGTATGCTTTGTTTCCTTTGAAAATGTAGCTCGGTAAAAAGAAGAGTTGAATTATTCGTCAGGTCCCATTCACAAGGGCCTCACGACATTCCACAAACGCATTATACTTGCCAGTGGCGATGCTGAGCTTCCTACATCGAAAAAATCTTCCTGGTCTTAATTTATCAAGTACTCCTTCTATCAGACAGGAAGTAAGTTTATACACCATCGGATCGTAAGGAATTCGGAACGTCTGTCCTGATTGATAGATTTTTAGTTAGCAACTGATATCGTACCTATACTACCGAATAAGAAAAAAGTAACGCCAAAACTAGTCGATCAATTTGTTGGCTGGTTCGATCTCCCTAACAGACTTCATGACACATCTGTGCTCGCCCACTCCAGCCATTCATACGTAAAATAAGCCAGCAAAACAATCAACAATTTTCCACTTTCATTCTCAAATCGCCCCACATTTCCAAACAACAAAACACCATGGTTCATGGTTCATTTCACTTTTTTCGGCCTGGGCCTGCTTCTGTTCAAGAAGTCAGAAGTTCAGGTTAATGACGAACGGGCACTCTCACTAAACGAGCATCGTAATGAGGGTATACAAGCCCTATTCACCGGCTTCATCTATCAAACTGAATCGTAAATTAAACCAATCACGGACAGAAATGCCACGAATTCACACACCGGAACTTTGAGGAAGATATCGAATGGAGCTCAGAGGCCCTGTACTCTTTCGGGGAGTGAATTGCCGCTTACAGATCGTGAGAAACGAAACAAAGTCATGCTGAACCCAGAAAAAATCGAAGGACATCACCGCTGGTGCGATTGAAGCAAGCAATTACTTTCAAACGGTTTTTACCCGCTGTATCATTCGGACAGCAGAATAGAGAGAGAGGAACACACATAACAATCGTATAATCAAGTTCAGTAGTTAGAATCCATATGGTGAAGATGAACTAACGACAAATGGTGGAAATGGCGAAAAAGATCGGTGAAACCACCATGAGTCACAGGGTCACGCTACGGATAACGTCGTCGCAAACCAAACAATAAGTCATCATACAAAACGTGATTTTTCCAGAAGAAAAACACGCCATTTCCGCTTTCCCTACGATTTTCGGATTATTTCAAACAATATGGAATCTATCACGAGGAACGACGAAAAGCGTACCACTTAGATAGGGCCCCCAAAAGGTTTACTTCATGAGTAGTCTGCTTAAGCCGGAAGTTCCCGAAGGAGGTAGCTAAGTCGCTACCATCCAACCGTGAACAATTTACATTAGAATCCTTCAGATGCACTACGTGACTATCGATTCGCATAGTGAATATATGCTAACATTTGGGAGCAGTGATGGGAACTTTCGCCGACAATGAGAACGCCAGTTGATCCGCTTTGAAACGATCGTCAGCGGAGCAAAGGACCAGGTGTGTTCCTATTGAACGGAACAAATTCAAATATCACCTGATCGAAACAAAACACGAAACTATTTTTTGAGTAACCAAGGATACAAAAGATTACGTAACTCTTTCCAAAACCCATATACCAGATATTTTCAGATCACATAAGGAATACGCCAGGGAGAAGCGAGCCTCTCCTTTCCCAAGGTTGAAATGCAACGTGGAGGATGGGAACACCGGACTATACTGAAACCCAAGCCATCGCTGAAAATGGCTCAGATAGAAAAAAACGATTCGTGAAAAGAACAGCGGACCTAGGACGGAGCCTGATTAATGCTTGGATGGAGCAGATGATGATGTTGATGAAAACATTCGTGAGCATCGGGCGATACGTTCAATTCATTACGTAGGCCAAACAAAATTCAGATGCCATGACTATTTTGAATGACAGCTTGATATGTAGCGTATTTCAAAACGATACCAACCGATGTACGAGATAATTCAACTTCACGTTACGAGTAAAACAGATGTGCTTAAGGCAAACACCTGAGTAAATCTATTCGCACATCTTTTTAATGAAGGATCCCTTCGAAAAGTATTTTTCGGAAGCAAGACTTTAAAGAAATCGCTGACGTCGTTCACGAGAAGGAAATAGCTTTTCCTACTACTGTAAGCCTCGATAATCATTGCAGTGGCCATCGCTACCACGAAGAAACAATAACTATGCGAACTTAGCCGATCAACATCCGCGACTGCTAATGAGTGGATCTTGAAGACACCAGATGGATTGGCTATAAGGTCCGGGTACCGAATATCAACAAAAATGAGTTTCACGACAGCCTAGCCTGCCGAAAAAGTTTGGCTTAAGAATCACCGCATCCGCTCTCACATTCAACTATTCAAAGCTTTCTCACATTCTTTCACCTCCGCTTACCTCTAAAGGAGCTCAAAGAGGGCCCGGCCAAAGTTCGACTTATTACGATTATAAAAACCAGCTCCTCTATACGGAACCAGTGAAGCTTTCACTCGCGCTCTACAAAAACTAGTAAGTAAAGTCGAAAGTGGTTGAAAAAAAGCTTTCTGCCCCTTAAAACACCCACTTATGTACATATCGCGGAACAAATACTGATCAAATCGGTTAGAAAAATATAGCTATGTACTTTCTCTGCGACCAAATACAATTTCATCCTACTGGCTGATCATAGTTCTCCCCAGAGATCTCCTAACCGGGGAACGCAATTGTATTTCTAGCAAAAACTAGGAGGTTTGACCATCCACTTCATCTCTACCTTCAAACTCCACTGAATTCAAAAAAAGGTTGAGAAATGAAAAACCTCTCGGGAAGAAAAAGGGTTGCCGTTTGTCAGCTCAATGAGAGGGCACCCTTGTTGCTTTTCTCAAATGAATTTCTCAATGGGACAGAAAAAGAAAAGTGCTTAACACTGCAGTTGCGCCATGCACCTGACACAAGATCTGGAATATCAAAACATAGAGACCTACCCCGGCCAAACAATGAGTCAAATCAACCGATCTTAACCCAATTCTACACTTGTTCAGTCTTCGCCGACTAACGGACCCGGAAGAGCTAATAGATATGCAGCTTGGACTTGATCTTAAGAACGGACCAAGCTGCGTCTTCAGCCGATGAACCAACTTCGGTACTCATCAGACTATAACCGCGTTGAAAAGGATAAGGCCTCAATGAAAAATCCAGTCAAAAACGTGCAGAACATCTGCCAGGCCCTAATGTATCATATTCAAGTGCACCTTACATCACCATCATCTACTTCCCCAGAGTCGACAACAAATTAAAACTCACTAATTGATCGATTAGATGGCTAGCACGAGATATGAACTGAAATGTTACCAGTGCATGGCCAGCATCCGGCACCTGGTACATGCATAGATATTGATTTGAACCCCCTCATTCCGGAACTGCACTTTGAAAGGGGGACCCTGACTTCAAGCAGCCACTCAGCGGCATGATCATACTTCTACGAGATCTTATTAGCTCATAACATCTGCTCGTAATTAACAATTCACATTTAATACTAAGCTCAACTGAGGTAAAGACCATATGAATGCCTAGAGGGGTTCAAAACTTTTTGGAAATTCCTGGAAAGGCTCCTGGTCCCAGATACATAGCTCAACCAGGCTGCAGTTTCAGATTTCCGTTTATTTACTCGACCAATTCTGGTTCAAAAGCATACGAATTGCAAAACCAACTCGTCATAAAAAAGGCAAAAGCCTGAGCGGTTACCAAAGTAAAGAAAGGTCACCAAGCATACTACTCGCGGCGTACATCGGCGAAACATCCAAATTCATCTCTCAGAAAATGTGAAAGAGAACGGAAAAAAGGAACACATATTGCTGACTGAGATTTGCACATCTTTGCCTATCCCATGGGCAACCGACGCCCACTTCTCTCAAATTAGCGCAGTTAACATCATGACAGCCCATGTTTTTAGCGTCCAAGCATACGGAGCTGAATGCGATTTGGCTCCGGCGAAGCATCGTTGATGAAAAAAGTTTAGCGCACAATTCTAAATACTTACACTTACATATAATATGATCGGAAAGCCACCGTAATCTCGATAACATACTCGTTGATGCTGTTAATCCTAGTGACTAGTAAACATGCTAATGGCACCAACAAACCTTATGAGTGAACTACTATGAAAAAGTAACTTCTTTGAATACTTCGATTTCACTGATGATATTAATCGATATTTCAAGCAACTCTCACCAAAATGGAGCTACTAGAAGTGTTATGAGATAATTGTTCGATTCCAAAGGGATTCGAACCCACGTCTATGATAAACAAGAACTTCACAAACAAAAACGCATGTGTTGACTGTAAGACAATGATAAAGTCACTAAAGGCATTACCCGAGCTGACATAGAGACATTTCCCACTCACACCCAATTACTAAAGTTATGAGGACGGAAATTACGATGAAATGGTAGTGATATCGTGTTAAACGTAATCACACTGAGTGATGCATGCGTTAACAAAGCTATTCAACAGGAAAAAGCCTACAGAGTTTTCGTTCATTCAGGAGTGGGTCGGCAACTGAATGTGTATAAGTCCCAAATAATGCTTGAGTAGGTAGAATGGTTAATTTAATCACCCTTCAGATTATTCGCCATACATCTACTTCTTGAAAGTAGGGACTGGTTGCAAGGGGACACTTCCAAAAGCTTCTAATACAAGATCGCGAAGATCGGTCAGCACTGCAGCCTTCCAAAATTTTATGCTTCGGAAAGGCTCTTCATCAGAAAGCAATTTGGCTAAGATTTTTACATTTTTATATGGGTAAGAGTCAGGGGTATCAATCCACAGGATGTTAGAACGATAGACAGTGAAATGCACCAAACCATGTAGACCGAGAAGAGTAATCACTGATCAACTGCTATGAGCGAATGTTCAAGGCATGTTCATGGGCACAGGGACGCACTTTACACCCACATGACAACTTACTGTAGTTCGTCTATGGTCCATAAATGTAGCACATTCTCGCAGCTGTATAACAACGAATTCCCCTGCCGTTCTTTTGATGAAATCACCAGATGGCCGTTCATGTGCAAAAGAGCAATCGCTCACACATGTTTTCCATCCTCTTTCTCAATAATGGCTTTTCCAGAGCCAGTTGCGAGAAACCAATAAATATGGTTTCTTGGGATTCTGCCTGTTCCGAATCGGTTTTGTATGTGAACAAGTCTAAGTCTTTTTCAACGATAAACTTAGAACAAGTAATCAATTCAGACAAAAAGGTCTACAATGCTTCTCGACTAATCACAAATAACTGCAAAATTGCAGCACATCGGCATACTGTATACTCTGCACTATACGTCGTTCTCAGTAGAACCTTTCTCATTAAATTTCACAGTGAATCCCACCCTTTCTCCTTCATTGGCTCAATCCTCTCCCTACTATTTGAAAAACAGTCCTAACGATCGGATTGTAGGCAGTGGAGAGAGTAGGAGTCTAAGTAAACACCACCATCCTATCCTCAAGCCCATCCAACTCCTCGAACCTAATATCGTTCATTCGGTTCTGCTTAGAGCACTTTACAGAGAGCCAGATTCAGAAAGAGAAACCGTTACTACCTATCCAACAGGAGATTTCAATGAGAAATAGATACGTGCCTTCAGGTAATCATTCTGAAAGAAAGTTTCAAAGAAAAAATAGCTGAAAGTAATCCAAGTAATGCATCAGGACGGCCGCAAATTTTCATCTATCAGGATCGACCTACTAGACTTCTATCTCCGAAAGAAGACAATAATGAATAAAAAATGGTTAAAATACGACTTCAAACGAACAGTGTCACACATAACCAACGACAACACGCCCTCGCTTCACACGAAAGTGAGTGGTGAAAGAGGCGGAGTCGACATTTACGTTCATGTGTTGCAGATTTCTCTCTAAAAGACCTCGCCATTTGGGCTCGCTAGCAGGTTGACCGAATCATTGAGAAATTCTCACCAACTCCATATTTCAAAACCAGTTTCCAGTTTTTTACCGTCTTCAGTCATCGTGTCATTCATCGAACGCGTTCATATCGAAGAAAACTTTTCGGCGACAACGAAAAATACAAAACAAGAACTGGAAAAACGATTAACGATCACCTGGCAGTAGAATAGAGCATGGAACCAAACCCGTTCTATGAACTTCATCGATTACAGCTACGTGCACCCAATCTGGACCACTATTCGGTTGTTGTTCCAACATCTAAATACAAAAACTTAGTAAACAAAGAAAACTCATCCTACAAAATGACTAAGAATTATAAGAGGGTGGAAAAGGAGTCGGTACGGTACGTAGGGAAAGGTTTGTTGAAAAAAACAATAGAGGTTTCTCAACAGTGGAAACGCCATCACCCTTATGGTACTTTACGTGACGATATCGTTGACCTGGAAAGTTGTTCATAGACCAAGACCCCCTCGGAGCCACTGCATTGCTATTTTTCCAGTTGTTATGTAGGGCCCTATTTATTTTGTATTGCAGTCAACACACCAAATCACTGAAACTGAGAAAATGCCACCTGAACCAGTCATAATTAGAGTGTACACTAAGAGAATATTCTGAAATCAATCCCTACAGAATCATTTCGGAGTACTCTGGTGCAAAAAAAGTTCAACTACAAGTCGTGAAACATTCCGCCAATAATATTAGCCAATAAAGTATAAAGAGAATTTTTGAAGTATGAACCATGCCAAACAACTTGTCTAGCAGCATACATCTTCCGGTAGACCACCTTCGCCTCGTGGCAGCCAAGAAATTACACTTCGGACAAAAAAACATGAGAATCGCAACAAAAGAGCGAATCGCAAAGGAAAGTTTATTCCTTCTCCCATCAAACCACCAATTTCAAAGGGAACGCATCAAAACTAGGAGCTCCAAAAGGGACTCCAGTCTGCACGCATGTTTTTCGGCCATTGCGCTTTTCATTACGCTACCAAGACACCATTGCGCTAACTCAATCTTTAGCAAATCAAATCAGGAATTTTCAATTCCTCTTCGAGCAGTTGAACCGACAAAGCAGAAGCACCCAAATATACGTATGCAAATCTGAAAGGCTCTCAAAAATAGGCTCGTATTCTCTCAGCATTGGAACTGCTTTCAAAAAATCGGTGATATCGGATGAAATTAAGCCCTTTGAGCAGCAAGTCGACATTTACTGACGTTTAGCCTTCACAGAATGCTAACATTTCCGACATTCCAGTAAATGTTGCATGCCGAGACGTGCCAGAGAATGTTGCTCCAAAAAACGACTCGATTCAAAGGGGGAGCATTAAATGGAACTACCATCGTCTTACCAAACGTAATGATATCAGTGAGCCTGACCTAGCCTCTACCCCGTACTACATAGGAAAGTCTTAACCTAAGAATCCAATAATACCTTTCATATCATTTCAACCCCCCCC
>UZAF01018087.1:22038-37257 GCA_900617895.1 Haemonchus placei | reverse complement strand
AAAATCACTAAACAGCTCAAAAATTGCTGCATGATCCATTCACTCACCTTCCATTCGCCAAGGTCCTCCATCGCTTCTCTGTAGACGTCGTTAATCTCTCTTGCAGTGAGGAAGATGGTGATCAACGAGATGGCAAGAAGGATTCCAGCTGATCCGACACTCATCTGAGCAATGAATGTCGTTGACAACATCTGAAACGAAGTGCTGATTGAAAAAAACCTTCAAAATATATGAAACTTCCTGCAGCTTAACGAAATGATGGCAGAAGATGCTGCTGATAGAAGGGACTGGCGACAAAATGAGGAAGAAGATGAAATTAATCAAATTTTTGCCTAATAGGGGAAAGGGAATGGCGGAAAGAATCAAAACAGGCTATGCTGAAATAGCCTAAAGTGACTGATAAGAAGCAAGACGTCGAAGTCAGAGAGGTCAGACGTTGCTGTGAAAAACCGGATACGTTAGAGTTGCTTAAAATCCTCACTTAATGAAATCTCTCGAAACACACCTCTTCCCTGGACTTGTTGTAGGCAAGCCCCTTATAGCAGGGTAGTGAAAATAGATCCTCAGAGGGTGGATAGGAGAACGATGATGGCGGCCACTACTCTGACGCCTCTTATAGCTGTGGCGAAACCCGTCCCGTTGAAGTGTCCTCACACAAGCTCTACGCCCTCCGCCGAATCCCATGGACGATCGTTGATTTGTTCCGAACCAGGTTTCATCATTACAATTGTCGTCAGCTTCTGCTGATTCGTAGCCACACACAACAATAGAGCCCCGCTGATCTCCCGTTGAGTGTAACGGGTGCACCGCCGTTAATGCCTGATGTTGCCCGCTTCAGATGACGGGATTCTTTTGAGCCTCCAATAATGTAAAGTGATGGAGGGGCAGTTTTTCAACGGAGCGAAATGGCTAAAAACGGAGAGGAACATTTTTTTTTGCTTTTTTGCCCTTTCCCTCCTTCCCGACCATATGAAATACGCTCAAAATATGAAATATTTCTGTTTGTCACATAGAGCATAGACGAAATTTTCATGATCCTCACACTATGATTCACAGAAAAGGCATTAGAACTTCCCTGGTCTCATTTACAGTAAACCATGCTATGTTTATGTTTACCCTTTGAAGGAAACAGTTCGATAAATAAACAGATGTGTGGGAATGAATGGTCGCAACTGAATGGGTGCAATGGTGAGCGTCCTCATGGAATGTTGTAATGTTTCTAATGTCATATATGGGCGTTGCTATATGTTCAAGTCAACTAGAGAGATTCGAGTGCTTCGGCTTGGAACAAGTCCGTGTTGACCACCTGTTGTGAAGAGGCTTCACACCTCATTGGCCAGCTTCTTTTCCTGAAGGCCATCGATATACCTGCTTCTATTTAGCTGCTTTCATCCCTTATTTGTGATCAATTTATTTCATAAATAAGGTTTGCTGACCCAGGCTATCCTGCTTCACTAGACCTGAACCCTAAGCTTTCGGTATCAGCAAAAAGGAGAGATCAGTCGTGAAGTTGCAGGAATATATGTATGCCCATAAACTACTCTGCTGATTAGAGCTGACTCGTTGGGAACCCTTGGTATTTACCCGGATTACGCCTGTATGAGAAAACTCTATTGTCACGCTGGATTACGCCTTACCATGCAAGTACCACGTCCGGACTAGACGATCTAAATTTGTCACTGCTTTCAGCACAGTCCTGCTCCAACCTGCTGATTCTACTGCTTCCTCTATGAAGAGTTGCTGAATACTGTTCTTTATTTGCAGTGAGACTGCAGACCCTGGGGCAGGGTGTTCGAGTGCTGGCTGCTCCACTACCCACAATGTAGCCTTGCTTAGATCATCATTCGGTTCCTTGTGGAACCTAAAATGCACCTCCCATTGGTAAATAAATCCTCACGTGAATCTCCGATTTCTACTCTCTTGTGGAGCAGCGGTTGATTGAATTACTTGAACTAACAATTTTCCTAGAGTCTCGAGTAATTGCGTTGAGTAGAGATCGGCAACTTTTCGAGAGAACAAGGGCTGGAACAAGTTGTTAAGAAAAACACGGGTAGCTGAAGACCCAGCTGGAAATGGCGAACTGTACGGCAAGAGCATTAAGGTCGAGATCTTTTTTTCTTAGAGCTTGTATAATAGAGTTTCGTCGCCGTTTCGATGTAGATATTAGAGGTGTTCTCTCTCGAGAGCAACAGGATTTTGGGGAAAACTGATCTGTCTGTCCTTAAGTAGGTAGCCAATACCCTACCTTACAGAATATGACCGATTTCACCGGTAACCTCTAACATGGTTCGCGCAATGGCCCTTGGAATTCGGCGGCGGAAATTAATGGACACACATAATACATTGTAAGGAAAAAATAATTAAAGTATCAGGGTATCACGATGAATAATCTCGTATACAAAAAGAAGTATTGGAATGAGCTAGTTCTATTGCACAATCAACACAACAGGTACGGGTGTGGTGCGTTAGGAACGAAATGGCCGCGTCGCGGTGAGAGGGGCGTCGCGCGCGAAGGGATGTTGCAGGACGCAGCAGTAGGTAAGAAATACAAGAGCAAAAATGATCGCATATTGAGCTATCTGAAGAACGCTAGAGCTGCAATAACGGCGAATGAGTGGTCCGCGACAGCCGCGTGCGGCGAATCGATTACCCGAAATCGCTCCTAATGCCTGTCTCCCCAACAGCTACAAAGCTTGAGGAGAGGGTACATCGACATTTACTAGAGGCTTGCTTGCAGGAGAAACTGAGTAGAATTGGGATGAGGCATGCCGAGTTCATTTCTCATGTGGGTGAATACAATAATTAGAGAATAAATTTGTGAGACAGTGAGTTGTATCAGGACCAGAAACGTGTCGGACCGAAGCAGCACGTGTACTCCTCGTCATCTTTATAAGTCTACGCGCGGAAAAACAGCTCAAACTTTCCACGACCCAAACATGATCATCTACAATTTGCAAGGTGATACGCCAGGCATCGTGTGCGGTGTGATATAATTTCTTGACGATGGAACCGAGCTTTGGTGATTGATCATCTCACTTCTATACGGTATTCTCGGAGAACAGCCTCAAGCGTCTTCGATGGAAAAGCGTCGAAGGTCACGCGCCACGCTCAACGTTCGTAGACCACGTCAGCGTCCGTGCCGCCACTGACTGCTTTGAAGACGAGTACTTTCCGGACAGAGTTGCATAAAGCAGGCCGTTTGTCGCTTCAATCTGTTAGTCAAAGTGGAAATATTGATTCTATATAAATGAAAAAAGGTGTGAAATAGTATGCACAACATCTAAAAAATTCAGCTAAAAAAACACCGAACACCGGCTCGTGCGGTATCAGTCGACGACCGTCCCGCGACCGTCATCTTTTGGCGCTTTACTTTGGAAGGTACCACACACGAGGCATTTTCCATTCGGCGCGTATACGCGCAAATTCACATATCGAGCCCTTTTCACTTTATCCACATAGCTTTTCAATTTTATGATTAGCGTAGTATATGACTTGATTTCTTGTATAGAAACACTTCCTTCAACTCGATGTTGTTCCAGGATTGGTTTGCACACTTCTCTTCTAAACGAGTTTTCCTGCTCTTAGCATTAGTACGAGGATGAAGATCGTCTATATGATAGTCTAGTACCTTCTGCCTCTTTTTATGGGTGTCTAGAAAAACGGGGGGGGNGGGGGGGTGGGGTGTATGACTTCATGCAAACGGGTATGAATGACTTCTCGAAAATCACGAAAACGCATCCATACCTGCATGCATAAAGCGGCTATACAAATCCTCTTTTGTGCTTATCTATTGCAGTCACCTGCCGTCTGCTGTCCTCACGTCCAGTCCTTAGTTAATCGGGCCAGTGTTTCGTTTACTTTTAATGTGGTTCCAATACTATTCTAATCAATGTTATCACAGACACTTACCCTTTCACACCACTCAAAGCAAAGACAAGTGTCATTAATACTGAACTGAACATACTGAACATCATACTTCGTTAATCATACTGAACATCATACGGTTCATACGGTTTATATAGGCGCATTACTTATTACTCTTCTTCACCTTCTTTTACTACCCCTGATTCTTGCCTCTTTGTATCCCCTACCTAATTCGCGGCGTTCCCCGCACGTGTAATCCTACATTGATTGTATTATATATTTTTAGCTTTTTCAAACCTCTTTCTTGCAATATTTTTTCCTGCTCAAAATTTTCAATCTTTCGCACCTGAAAATCTTCGAGTAGGACGGGATTCCCTATACACATCTCCGTGGCGATAGTTTTGTTCTGAATCCATGCAGCATCTTCTCGGTTTCCTCCATCCATCCTCCACCAAGGTTTCTTACGTGGAAATGCTTTGCAAAACTGCTGCTCCGGCAACAAGAAACGTTCCTGATTTCTACGAAAACACACGTATGGTAATGTCCTACGAGCCTTTCATCCCTCCGGGGTCGCTTCATTGGTACGTCGGTCGTCTGTCTGGAAGGATAAAAGCCTTGACTTGCACAACGCCTGGCTACCATTGTATAGGCCACACACGCATTCATTACGCCACTACGATTGTGAGTGAAACTCGAATGCGGGGCGCATCCCTCAGAAGGGATTGATTAACGCTCACAGACTTTATCCTTCAGGATCTCTAAATATACGAAAAACTCGCTGTGAAACATTGCCTGGAATCAGTGGCGGCTCGACTATCTCTTGTCCCCTTATGCTTACGATTACAATTAGGATCATCATAATTATGCTTTCAATTCATAGCCCAATCATTCAAAACTGTGGTTTTATCAGATAGAATGAAGAAAACGATTGAAGCTTCAAAAAATTCCCTGGAACAATCACTGCACGAACAACGTTTCCATAATCGGCAGGACTCTAAAAAAATCGTTTGCTCGAAGTTAATGATTTTTTATAACAGATGAAGCTCATGTTTCAGAAGGCGGAGAAGCTACTCTCGGGCCATGGTAAATGTCCTGTCCATATGATGCCTTCACTGAGTTGTTATCCCCATACATTTGTATTTCCGCTCGAAAGCTTCGTTTCTGAAGAAATTTGCATTTTCGACTGCAAGCTTCTTCGAACAGGCTTATCGCTTTTGTTAGGAAATTTGCATTTCTTCTGAAAGCATTGAAGAAACTTCCATCTTGATTCGTTGATTCGAATCGATTTGAAAACTATTTCACATGCTCATACAGTGAAGAGCGCTGCTATGAGAGAGACACGCTTAAAAAGCTATAGAAGTCATGTCTTCGAACACATGGCTTGTTTGAGAATTCTTCTGCTTCCCGCACTCAGTGCTGCCTTCGGTACAGCTCCTCAGACGAGAATTCGCCTTGGAAAAATCAGCAAATCTGAGAATCGCGTTCAAAACAAGGAATGCCTCGATACAGGTACTGCTTTTGTCATAATTCTCAATTTCTCTTTTAAAAAAATTCAGGTGGGCCCTTCGAAATAACATTTTTCGTATAAAGGTTGAATGATAAAGTTTTTGGCGTTAATCAATCCCGTATGAGGGATGCGCCGCCGCACTCGACTTCCATTCAAAATCGTAGTGGCGTAATGAGCGCGTATGTGGCCTATACAATGACTTGCGGTGGCCAGCCGATGTACAAGTCAGTGCTTTTATCCTCCCAGACGAGTCTGGGACCAATTAACCGACCCCGGAGGGATGGAAGGTTGGTTGGCCTAGGCGCGTATCGATACGGGATTCGAACCCATGACCGTGCGTGTGATATAGTGTGCCACTTGCCACTACACCACCTCCGCCCAACATTTTTCGTATAGAGCATTTAATTACTAAATGCCTTAAGGAAATAAGCCAACTCCCAATTGGACTAGTAATCTGAGCACGCACGCGTAAGCAATCTCATCCAAATGGACTGGAAATTGAGTTTTAGGGCTTTGTCTTGTATTCTGATGAAGTACTTAGAATTGTAGCGTGCACTTGCGTATGCTCCTGAGTAAGTCCTTTCACTATGGGTGAAGAAAAGCAGCGATAATGAAGTGCGGCTCTGTATCAAACTTTTTTCGCGAAATCTGATTGCTTTTGCTGAAACCATGACGAGAGCTGGCAGCTAAAAATTGCCTGCGAACATGATCACCAAATTCGCTTTTTGTATAAATTCGTTTTTTATCACCAATTACTGGTTGTAAGTTTACCGGTTCCGAATGACTTTTTCGTGTAGGACAAAAAACGATGAATCCTACTCAAGTTCAAGCCGGACACATGAAGCACGCTGTGATGATCGACATCAACAATGGTAAGTGACTTCAATAATACTCATTGGGTGCCAATGTCACTTTAAAACATCAACGAAAATCGTTTCCTGGAAGAAAAATCATGAAGGACCAGCGCTTTTTTCCGCATATAACTACAGCCCACATTCGTGGACTTCATAGTTCAACGCGACCACTTCTTGGAGTCCTTTTGCGAGTTTTTAATTTTCTGACTGTAGCATTTGGTGGTCCTTCAGTCATGAGTTCCATCATGTTCAGAAATCATTTTGAAGAGCTTTTACGGGCTTTGCATCTAGTCGACAACAGTGAAGATGCCAATAGCGACAGATTTTGAAATAATATTTCATTTTTCGAACTTTGAACAATGCATGAAGTACATTAAGGTCGACATAAACATATACATCGATAAGTCACTCGTTTTTTCAGAGAAAGATCTAATTCTGAGCAGTATATTCCTTGAAAGAGGCACAGGTATGGTATCGAACCTGAAATTCTAAAATTAAAAGATTTTTATGGACCGCGCAGTACACAGCTTCACTTAGGTTTGACTTAATGATTCGAGAAAAAAAAACAAATAAAGGAAATACAACTCAATAAATTTAAAAAAAAACAGCTGTGGTGCATATGTGGACTGCATGGTGCCACGCGGTCCTCAGCTCAATCCTACACCTTTGTACTTAACGTACAAAGGGTCATTCTGTGAAATCTGCAAGATAAAAAAAANAAAAAAAAAAAACCTGGCGTGACTAAAGAACAACAGGTTAGGATGACCTGAGCAAACAATCGTTGTTGAGAGCGCTAATATACATTCTTACGTCATATGTCCCCATCGGGAAGATGGTGGTGGAAGAAATTGGAAATCATTTCGATTCAGCGGAAAGGTGGTATTCTCACTGCAGCGTCATTTAGCGCATGTCCATTATGTGGGACACAGCTGCATCGCTAAGTTATCGAACAAAACAAATGAAGAATTCCAAGAATACAAGTTGTCGAGGTGATGGCAGTCCACCGGTTGAAATAAAAACGAAGTAAATGTGTTAAAGCCACTATGAAGTACTTGTTCGCAATGGATCTGTTTTCAGGTGCAGGTAGGTGCTCGGGTGTGCTCATCAGCAGAATGCACGTACTAACAGCCGCTCACTGCTTTGTCAAGGAGGAAGAGTGTCATCTGGGAGTTACATCGTTAAAGTATACCCGAATGAATTCTTTTGAATTGTTCGTCGAGCATTCAAGGAGTTCGCTTTCCAGAACAGCCACCTTTGCTTCCTTCCAAAAAATGCCAGTGAGGGTGTTTGTTGGTGGAGCTTGTGCATTATTGGAAAGTCCAGGTACTTGTGGAGGAAATGTTATGAGCAAAACAAATGCGGTTCATGTGAGTGGCTCTTCAGCTTCTCTCCAGATAGTAAACTGAAGTCACCACTTTCGTTTTGAGATTGGAGTTCCACGCCGTTATTTCGGGTCACGGTGTCGATCCGGTGACATCGCTATCGTCCAGTTGGCTGAGCGGCTGCCGATCCGAGACGAAATTGATTTTGCTTGTCTACCTAAACGTACTATGAAACTACACCACACAACAGAGATGGCTGGATTTGGATATGACCGTAAGAGAACTATGCATAGCGAAGAATCACCTTTTGCTGCCATACCAGAAAACTTAGTTCCCGCACAATCGGCTATTGGCGCTAAATCTTTCGTTTTCTATCCGTCGCATTGCCATAATTTTTGTAGTATAATCTAACCAAACAACTTCGAATAGGAACATGACTGATTTGGGGGACTTCGAATTCATTCTTATTCGGTTTTTCGAAAAAGGCTTCACGCATCCAATTCCTCAATGCCAGAAGCGACATGAGCCAACACAGCATTGTGACAGATTGTGAACTATCGCTTTTTGATTCTCAAATCAGAAAATTTAATACCAGAGTTCTCGGTAGGTCATTAAGCCCTGCTGTCTTCCATAACTCTCCAGATACAGTCACACCTTGCATGAAGGAATTCGAGAAGGCGCTGAAACGCCGTAGGGGATGAGTAGTGTAATCAGGACAGAAGTAGTTTAGAAAAGGAGCGAGTGAGACAAACAGGAGTACCTTCATCGATTTCCCCTAGCACTGACTACCAATGGGCGAAAGTGCGGTTTCTCTGAATAACCTTTCATTTTATTGGGATCAGTTGATAGGAGCAAGGACATTTAGGAACCTCATTCATTATCCGAACGTGCAATTCCTAAGATCTAAAAAGTGACCAAAACGGTTCTGAATTGTATGCGATTGTGTTGAACTTGCCCTCTCAATACGAGTCGAAGACTACTGCAAAATATTTTTACAAACGCGTCTAGAGCTTCTTCTATAGGATTCAGTGAACCAAGGAAATGCCGATTCGCATGGGTTCAGAAGAGCTTCTCCGGCACGAATTTTTCTGATGGGAAGGGGAAGGGGGATATGAACTTCAATGCTTGAAGATTTCTTTGCTGACGTATCACTTTCAGCAAGCAACGCTGGAGCTGACGTGGTGCACATGAAGATAATCACCCTAACAAGAGAGCGATTCTGTGATCCGGGAACACATGCTGGGAAAGACGTGTTCTGCATGCATGAGGATGGGCAACTCGCTTGTAAGGTGCACAATTCTTCACAACTACCATTATTTCGTAATGACAACGTCAACATTCAGGGCGACAGCGGAGGCGGGGTGATACAGAAGGAAGACTCAAAGCCTTTTGTAATGGGAGTACTTTCGAAAGGATTGAATTGTAATGATGTGTTAATGGAGATTAATCGTAACCTTCGAAAGCACATGAGCGGTACGAATTTCACGATTTACAGACCAGTGTATGAAATATCTGAGGTGGGATGGGGCAGTTTGGTTAGTAAATCTTCAGCAGCCCCTGCACAAGCATTGACTAGTCAGACGTGTGCTCGTATAAAACTGGTGGGAACACAATGATCAAGTCCAAAGATCCACGTTTCAGGTCATGAAGATTTCCGAGGAACTGTGATAACGGATGTGCGAAAATACCTGGACTGGATCTGTTTTCACAGTGGCGTTTGTGAAAGGCACATCCTTCGGAAAAGAATGAAAATAACTAAAATTGTAATGATCTATTGAGATAATCACATTGCAAAAATTCGATAGATTACTATAAACCTTGGGTTCTTGTCAGTGATAACCAGCAAAATCTGATCGTCCACCGAAGTTGTGAAACTTTTGTGATTTTCTAAGATTGCCTGAATCGAGACGTAGAATGGCATGCTCGATACTGCAGAGGTGACGATTTTCACGGTATCACCCCTGTTGGCTCTGAGCATGCCATTCTACGTCTCGATTATCGGGGATGTTTACATAATGAGGATCTGTTCTCATGTTATTTCTTCTTATTCCTCGCTCTTCTCTCCGATTCATCCTCAAGCCTAAAACCTGGAACAACAGAGTTAAGAAAAACAAATATTACACAGGTATTCACTAATACTATACATATACATATAACGCGATCAGTGTACTTGTTGGTTTGACTTGATGACTACTTACAAATAAAAGTTAGATGACCGAGGTCATAGCATGATGCCAAGCACATGACTGCTTTCCCGCGTTTCTGGCGAATCGTGCCGTTTTGCAGTAGGACCGAATGTAGCTGAATATGGAGCGCGTTATTCTCCCGCCACAGGCTCTGAACTCAGAGGAAGGTCGTGCGCGAGTCACAGCAGCTTAGAACACAAGGTTTTGAGCAGACAGTCTCGCAATTTCATCGCATTTGTTGTTTCCGGCAGCGTACAACTTACACTGGTTGACTTGTCTTGCTTAAGTAGTAGCTCGTATTCGAGCTGACAACAAACGTGATTCTATCATCAGTTCCGCCCATCCGACCACCTTCGAGCCTAGTCCTAAGTCATACGCGTTTTGGGACGCGGCGATTCGGTTTTTCTTTCAGGCTTCCGAAAGGCCTAAATACCGTCGATACCGTGCAGCCTACAGGCACGAGGACGACGCCGCATTAGAATGCCTCTTGTCCTTGGATACTCCCTTCAAAGACAACACGCTACAATAAACCGTATGTTGCAACTGCTGCAGTCTAAACTAAGTAATATGAGTAATATAGTTGAAGAAGAACCTGCTCACTAGAGCAAATTATGATCCAGCGACACCCGCGCAGACCCCGACATCCAATGGATGATCATCAATCGATCCGGGGTCGACATAGTGCTCATCGTTTGAACTTCGAATTCTGACCCTAAGGTGGGAGTGGTATAAAATGCAGCGATCTCCGGGCTCACTTTTTGGCATTGATTTTCTTTTTTTTGTGTTTTCGTTGTTTATCACATGTAATTCCACACATATCTTTTTTGTTACAATTTCGGTTACGCTTTAAGTACTCGCTTTGGATTAAAGTCTTACTGAACAACAGTGCCTTTTGGACAATATATTCTACGCATATCGTGTTCGGAGGAAACCATCTGATATTCGTATCTGTGTGTGGCAACTTTACATAGTAATTTTCCAATAACATTTGTATGCACTCCCTGGAAGACGAATCATTAGCATTCGGCTGGCGATGAGAAGCTCGTGTACCGTCGACTTCCAAGTCAACTCCTTAGCCAGAACCCATCTGTCTGGCAGCAATAGGCAAAGACGATTGAAGATCGCATTTTTGCAGGTATAAGAAGTTGAAGAATAGGTCCTTGATGATCAACGTGTTTATTGCATACCTCATCAGACGGTTTTCTTTCACTACAAAAATCCGCGTAGTCTTCAGTGCTTGCTCAAAGCGTACGAGCGCGTGCAGTATTAATGACTGCTTCATGTTACAAAAATTCATCACGCCTATAAACGTTTTAAATCGCAGTGAAAAGGATAAACGTGCAGAAGAAATGTGGTCGAATCTTCATGGTGGGTAGGATTCTCACGAGGGGTGTAATGGCAAACAGAAAAATTCATCACGCCTACAAATGTTTTAAATCGCAGTGAAAAGGATAAAGGTGCAGAAGAAATGTGGACGAATCTTTGTGGTGGGTAGGGTTTACGCAAGGGGAGTAATGGCATCAAGATACATCGATCTTTCCTGATCTAATGGGACGCACGCCTGCAGCAGTTTTTTCGCATAGCGGAGTTCAAAGAGTATGTTATCAAATTCGGCTAAAACATTCGCAACGCGATGCTACTCACTCCCTATGGCCAAGAAATTTGTCGAAGCCGCCGTCATCACCTGCGTATTTTGCATTTTACTCGCGTGGCTAGATTCAACGTCTCTCGTGTTTTGCTGATATCATCAAGTTGCACGTTCAACGATCTCTCTCATCTGACATTCGCTGCGTTTTGCGAAGGAGCAATTTAGTGAGCGTAGTGCGTTGGCGCGAAAAAAAAATGGCACAGCGACAGAGACAAGCCGTGAAGCCACGCCATTTGAATATCGATCGTTTAAGTAGATCGTCTTGGTTGCGTTTTTTGCCTGTTTCCATTTGGGTGAATGACCCATAGTGGGACAACTACATATATTTTTTATAAATATCGACATGGCCACTACCACGTAATCCACGCTAAGCCTCTTCAGTCAGGTGACCTCTTTCCTTACAATTTAGTAGTTGTGTGCAGTGACGTGTTTCAGTGACATGTATTATTATATTATTATATGTATTCGCCACGTATTACTTTACAATAGATAGTAGAGAAAGAACATTATCAGAGCATTATTGGATAGGTAGGCGCCGAGTATAGTTATGTCGAAATTAAGGCGATGCAGGGACATATTCCCATAAAGGCGTTGTTTAGTGGCAGTAAGTAAACATGCGCTTAGCTGGGACAATTTTTTTGGTCTGACGTCCGCAGTACCATGACTTTCTCACGACTTCTCAAAGGACCAGCCTGGGGGGCGCGCACTCTGGTCTAAGCAACAACAGGGAGTTTACGTCTACCGTCTAGTTCGATCTCCACTGTTCGGCTGTCCCACCGTCGATCGTAGCGGAGTTCGTTTGTGCGATCCAAGCCAGGTCTCTCTCCTTGAGTCATGACGCTCTGGGTTCGACGCGATCCGTAGGTCGCTTAATTGCCATGATAGTATATTTAGTTGTTATTTTGAATTAGTATTTTTGTCAATTCTAGTGTAGGTATGTAGGGCTAGTATGTATATTTTGTTGTGTATGCAAGATAGTACTTCATCGTCTGTTCTCCCCACGGACGATTAGCTTCCCCTGCCAACGATTACTTCACCTTCAAATTCATCCCGTGTCCAAGTCTTAGTGAAGACAGCCACTTCCAATATTCGAGGACTATGCTCCCGACATCGCTTACAGTTTTTGGAGCCATCGTCGAAGACGTGAGATTTATTCTACTTCGTTGAAACTCGATGTCATTTGTAACTCCCACTCCGTCGTATGAATGTTAAAAGAGGGCTTAGTCGAAATTGTCGGAAGATCGCATCAAGAAGTGACGTGTGAAGTGCCAGATGATTGGACTAATCGGCAAAGTATCTAATGGGACTATACGGGAAAAGACGGAGCCCAGAGACGTCGCTAGAAGATGAAAGTGGATGCCTGCCTGTAAATTGATGACAAGAGACTATACACGATGAGAGGCCAGTTTGATGAACTAGAAGCTCTATAGAAGCAGACCAATCAGACGACCGAGATTACGATCGACCGAGATGATGGGAAGACTTTTGCAGGTGTGGACTGGAAGAGGAAGACGGCAACTCGGATTCAGAGCATGGCCCTCATTTCTATGCTAATGTCAGATGAATAGCGGAAATAAATGAGTGAATAAAAGGCAATACTAAACAACACCGGCATTTTAGAGTAGATTGGTATAGGAAGAACCACGAAGCTGAAATAAGCTACTTTCACAGTTTTTGAACAATCATTTTTCGAACAGTCTCATGAACATGCTACTATGAACAAGAAGTAGTTTGCAAAGAGTTCTCTGTTATTATAAAGGCAACAAGGCAACAATTCTGCATACCGAAATTTCATANTAGGTTTATATGAATAGAACGAACATACAGTTACGATCAGTAATCAAATGCGAAAAGTTAAAGCTAATCTAAAAAAGTGTAGTAGTACATTACAGGTAAGTTAATTGATTACAAAACGTTATCAAAGTACACTGCTTCCAAAATCGCTAGCTGTTCAGACAGATGTTAATTGACGTGCACCATCATTTCCTGTAAGTGGCAAGTTGAGCACGTGATCATGATAGCAACATTTATATTTTGGTAATATAATTAAGTTAATACTTCCAACGCTTCACTCCACACGTGGCTGAAGTCTTTCAGAGGTTTGGTCCTGTTGACTAACACTTCCGCAGTAGGTCGATATGAACTGAGTCTGCTCCAGACTACGCTGTTGAAACTATCAAAAGTGAGCTGAAATACGGCCTTCCTAACCAGCTTGCAGTCAAGTATAGAATCGGAGACGTAGAACTCCTGCTGTTGTGACGACCTGACGAGGAAGAGATAAAACGTACGGAGGGATTTCCGACTTATACATCTTGTTTTCGAGAGCTCATATAAGATCTTCCTGTGGCATTTAGAATGTCTGTATCATGGTTGTCGTTTGCATTCACTAGGGGTTCCCTTTCATCAGATCTACTACCTAGATGCACTCCTTCACCTCTTTGATCTTTGCACAACTATATTATTCCCAGATCTCTTCAACATCATGGCTATGTTTGGCCAGGTGGCAGACAACGGCATATTTCTTCCCGAGAACATAATGTACTTTAGCATTTTCCAGCTATCTCTCAACTATCTGCCCTGATCTGCATATAAGAGAATGTCCGAGGACTGCTCTGAGGAAAGGTGCATATGAGATAACAAATGCATCGTGCTTAGAGACGGGGAGCGGTTCAAGGCCTCCAATTATTCTTATTTCGCTGGTTCAGCGTAATTACTGATACTGCATAAAATTCAAATACAATGGCCTATACAATGACATTCGTTCCGGATTTGATCAATGGACCAAACGAGCGCTTCTTTTCATCACACTACCTCCGTCATGGTAAGGAAGGTGTAAAGGTAATGCTTATCACAAAGATCTCACCCAGGGAAACCATCGCGAGAGGTGCTGGTAAGGATTAATTGGTTGCATTGAACTGGCTTTACCAGCCTTTGCCTGCTATCGTACAAGACCTTCTACAATTGTTCTCAACTCTGCGCAAGGTGTCTATGACTGTACCGTAGTGTCTGAATGAGATAGCCATTTTATAGAAGAATGTATATACAGAAGATGATCATGAAGTGGATGAGTAACAGTTACATGCACGAACATAGTGCATGAGAGCAATATTCGAACAGACAAAGTAGTAAAGGTTCATCTGTGAAGGAGTTAACCGTTCCATTACGAAGAAATTTCAGAGCTTGATGAGAATTTTCTTTATTCATCGTCTGTGAAATATGCTTCCGCTATGTGAGCTAGGCCAACAGCAGAAAAAACCACATGCAAATATTTGGCAAACGAAAATTAAAATATAAGGAATTTCAAATGCATTTTCTGTCGTCTTGCGAAAAAACCTATATGACATTGGTTCTTCTAGTCGAAGTCCAGAGCCTCCCGAATGCATTTTGTTTTGAAATTCTATGTTCGCAGAAAATTGCCTCATAGGTAAAGTATTTTTTACGAGTTCGCGTTCATTTTTTTTCATTATATTCATCCTTGCGTCCTGCGCGCGCGGTCGATTCGCCCATCGTTCTGCTGAACCGAAGAGTCCTTGCTCGTATTGTTCCTGTTTACTGCTGTATGCCGTCCGTATACGTTCTAAACATCTACTAGGCTGTCTCTACGTTGCGGCGTATTATTCCTTGTACTTATTTGATTTCATCACGGAGACACAAGGCACCGCCATTTCAATGGATTATTGATATCATTGAGTTGGTCAACTTTTGATCTCGCGAGCTCCCTTGTGGCTGGGGGCCAAATTTTGCGTTCAAGCCACTGTCTCAGGCTCTTTGTGAATTTCTTTCACTTCTCTGTTGGTTATGCTTTCTCCCGCTGGGCCTCCCGTTCAGGGGCGACGTG
>UZAF01018087.1:3387-17931 GCA_900617895.1 Haemonchus placei | reverse complement strand
GCGCTTTTTCGTTGTTATCGCTTTATTCTAGAGTAGTTCTATCTTTTCCCGTCAAAAAAAGGGTACCCTTACTTTTTTGTTAACAGTGCCTTTAAGCATGTTGGTATACATGATAGAATAAATCGGTGGATTAGTTCTTTCCTCGTTCAAAGAACGTTTCAAGTAAGGATAAATGGATCACTTTCGTCGGTAAAGGCTGTGCCCAGTGATGTTCCGCAGGGAGGCGTCCTTTCGCCAGTATTGTTTTGCGTTTACTCCTATAATTTGCCCAAGATTGTGGAGCAGACCGGCGCCAACTGCAGTTTTTGCTGACGATATTAAAATTTACAAGTCGATCTTGGTTGATCAGGATGCAAGGGGAGTACAGGATGCTATAGCTGCGTAGTGAGCTGGTCTAAAGTATGGGACCTTTCCTTGGCTCATGATAAATCTCACTTCTGCATTCAGGAAGCAATCAACGCGGTTTTAATTATTTCATGGATGGTGATCAGCTCAATGAGGTGAGGGAGATGAGAGACCTGGGCTCCATAATTGATCATAGACTGATGTTCGATTCTCATTGTACGACGATAGCAAATAAAGCCGAGAAGAGGCTTTTCCAACTATTGAGGAGCCTATATACTAGGGACCCCACCATACTCGTAAGACCTTACAAAATATATGTGCGCCCGATTCCTGAATACGGAACGGAACTATTCTTCCCTCGAACCAAAAAGGGTACTGCTAGATTGGAAGCTGTTCAGAATAGTTTCACAAATAAAGTTTTGACTCGGGCATTAGGTTTCTGTTATAAATCCATCCCTAGCGCAGCTACAAGAAATAGATGCTCGGAATCGAGTCGCTTTGGTAGAAGGGAGAAGCGGGATGTGGTTATGCTATTTAGAATACTCACTGGGAGATCAGTTGTTGATTTAGGAGGAGCTCTTACTCTTCAACCATCAAATACTCGTGGGAATAAATTGAAGCCATACTTTCCTAGGTCTAGGTCCAACGTTAGAGCAAATTTCCTTGTCAATTGGGCATCTTCCGAATTTTGTGGATTTGTCAAGAAATACTCCCTGCCTAAAACTTTGTCGCAGTTCAAAGGAGCACTGAAATAAAACCTTGCTGAGAGCTACACTGGTTAGATTCATTTTAGTTTTACATAAGTGGAAGTTTCATAAGGTATTATTTCTCTTTTATTGGCTTTTGCTTGATCAGTTGCCTTTTACTACCTTGTTTCCTTGGATATTGATTACTTATGTGATTTGTTTTTGGAGTAGGATGTGCTACCTGTTCATGCACTGACTGTACATGTTACTAAATAAATAAATATCATTCTTCTCCATCCCTTTCTCTTCCAAACTTACCACATTCTTTCTCCCGGAATAAGACTTACCAGAAGGGGGTGTAGGCGTGAACGAATCAGCGAGGGATCGTTGTTCAGCAAATGGCAAATTCTGAAAAAGTTTCGATTCAAGTCCATCATTTATTTGCACGATCAAAAAAGGCCTGCATGATAATATCCCTTGTACCGTTATACTATACATAGCGCACTCTCCAACGGCGCGGAATCAAGGTTAGGGAGAGGAAGATGTTCAGATTTGTTGGGGTAGACGGACTAGGATGAGCCTTCTCCCCATTCTGATCCGTCTAGGCTGAGAACTAGTGGCTTAGTTGGAATTTGGGCAGATCTCGTCGCTAAGGTCCTATGGTAATCACTATCCTATGATTGTTTTTTGTTTCACTCCCAATCAATTTATCCAATCAAATTCCATGCTCACATTTTTCTCCGGGTTCGAGTAACTGTCCGAGTGGAACCTGAGACGAGGCAGGGACGATCGAGAAGCGTTCGAATTCCATCTGAAATTTACCTGTCGAAGAAGCGTACTCCTAACATTGGGTCATTCAATTTCCATTATTTCTGTACTTCTATTCTATCGCGATCTCCATGACATGCAAATCCCGAACAAATTAATTATGGACACGTAGTTATCGCGAACTATGACTAATCACGATGGTGTGCCTGCTATTTCAGCGCCTTTGATCTGACTGAGCTGAGACACAATTCCCCTTGGAATCGTACACGTATTAAGAAGTAATTTATTGAGAAGAGTCTATGAAAGCTTACAGGTCACCACGATCTCTCCGTTTTTTAATGAATTGCTTTTGTCTCTGCCGCGATTCCATTGCAAACCACACGAAAATGACGGCGATGGCTAAAAGGATGGCGACCGTCGAAAGAATTGCTGTCATCCATTTCAGAGCCGTCTCTTCACTGCGCTCTAAAAATCAGATAGGAAAATAGCTTGATACACGGGGTCCCAAGGCCAAGCATCACCCATACATAGCCAATAACTCAACTCAATTGTATTCGAATTATGGATAGACAAAGGAATAAAGGGGGCAGGCACGAAACACGAAGCAGATTGTTAGGAATCCAAAATATTTTTAAAAATCGCTACGGGGTAATGCAAAATGTGTCTTCTCATCCTTTGAAATTTCGTCTTCAGATGACCCATAAAAGCAACCTGTCCCGGATAGAGCTCCTGCTTTACACTTCCTAATAGATGACCGTTTGTGAGGACCTAACCATGGGTCCTGAGTCTCTAAGGGCTATTCATTTGGGCACGGCTTTTTCAAAGCTCCTATAATTGTTTCATTCTTACTTTCTTGACTAAAGAGCTTCTAACCACAACACACAGCTGGTCATGAGGTGAACTCATGGTCTACGTAATGGATAACATTATGGTAAATGATTATATAATGTATGGATGATCAGCTGTTCCCTTTCCCTCTTACAATTAGGTTGCTTCCCTGAAGTGTACTGTTGATAATGCAAACAAGGTAACGAACCTCTACACCACGGCCACCATCCAGGCGTCCAAGTGCCGTTCACGCATGTTCTAAACAGCTCAAATACTCGTTTTCAGGCAGAGCTTAGGTAACATACCGTTGCTGTTCTCCATGGAGGAAGTATTCGGGTTTACAAGAGAACGTAACCGTGATACCATGAAGGTAATTGTTCCCAGATGGGTACTTGAGAACTCCTTTGCTCTTCACCAATGGACCACAGGACTGTACTGCAAAGCGACAAAATTGAGTAAACGATTTTATCTGCATTAAAACTGAAAAGCTGAAGTTTCGGTAAATTGCGTTCTCTTCGGAACCTTGGCTCGGATGCAGTTAGAAGGTGGGGGAGAGGGCGTTGGGGTAGGGGGAGGAGGGGGGAGGTGGCTACTAGCACCTTCATCTAAGGCATGTCGGCCACCGAAGGAGCTGTTTCGTTCAATTTCAAACGTTCAGCTGAACAAACACAGTAGATCGACTACCTTTCTGTTCGCCGTTCTGTTTTTTCAACTCGAATTTCCTCTCGTATTCCAAAGTATCCAAGGCATTTTCCCTTCTGCCGCTAGACACAAAGTCAAATTCGCATGCCGGCACTCCTTGGCAGAGAACCTGCAAAAAGGGTGAGAGCAAAAATCAAGTAATCACCAGATTCATAACCAAATGGTTAAGTCCTTATATAGCCAATAGATTAGTAATTGTCCTCTGAAAGATATTTGAATGCAGTGTATAATAATGAAAACAGTGAGCATATATGAACCAAACGGACTTATGGTTTTGTGGTCAATTGCTTTGACATAGCACTCAGACCTTTCCCGAATTTTCCTAAAGTTTAGTAAAACGAAGGCGCACCTCCGGAAGAACCGAAGAACATACTTTAACTTCCTCTTTAGAAAAAATGAGTCCTGACCAACTGCTGTAATTGGAGTGAAGCCAAGGATCGAACAGAGGAACGTACTGCTCGTCAGCAAAGCTGCAATGACAACAATATCACCTGTGCACGTTCACACAATTCGCTCACTAGGTTTCAACCTCAATGGGTCGTAGATCGGTTTATGTTCAGGTTGGAATAACGACGGGATGTGAAGGTTACGGTCGAGCCGCCCTAAAATTTTACGAATGGCTCTAGTGTGGCAGAATATCACAAAATTTACAAGCTGAATGAAAAAACAAGCTTACAACGTTCACCAAATTGGTAATAGATATTCCTAGAGTCCATATCGGTCTGAGGATAATCAGTGTGAATCTCCAAGCAATCCGGAGTGGTCAAATCGTCGGATGGGTCGCCATTGAAAGTTCCTGATATGGTTTGTGTAAGAGTTACTGATAAGGAACTTCGAGCAATAGTTTTGTAGTCATCCAATCTTTAAGTTACTTTACCCACCTACCCGCCTTACCGGTAAGGACAACAAACATAAAAGGAACCTCAAACATGCAGATGACTGAGACTTGAAAAACTTTTTTATACCTAGAAGTCCAACAGTGCGATAGTGCGTCGAACATTTGTCAAATCGCGACGGAACCGCCATTTGAGTTGTGGTAGGGTCCCAGAAGAATGGTTCATCCTGCGGAGCTTCCCAAAGACGCTAAAATAGCTGTATAGTAATGAAAAAGCTGTAGCTCCCTGCTTTTTACACCATCGCATAACTAGTGAAAGTAATGATAGAAGTTCCCAACATTTCTACGCTTCTGATGAGAATTCAAGCGAAAATCGGTGAAAGGGTTGAGTAAAGGGTAGAGATATGACCGCTTTGGTGAGTTGTGACGCAACACAGAATTCCTCTGATCAAGTTTGGAAGAGGTTTCAATAAAGCCTAATTTTTTTCCGACGGATTTTTGTTTCTTTTTTCTCATCTCTCCCACATTGTTTGCTGAGAGGCTTTCATTGCTTAATCTACAAATGCGCCGTGTTGCGAAACAGGCTTTCGAAATCCGTGGTGATCCTCGGTCTAAGCATTGATACACTTGATAAAACGAAGTGTGGGTATCGGAAAGTAACCAAAACGGCTTTGTGCGGTAGGCTGTCGTGAAAGGGTGTGACTGAAAGTCAGGAAGAGCTCAAGTACTGCAGGAGGCATAAGCCTGCTGTTGCGCAAGCCCATGAACTGTTCGGCTCCCGTTTGAGGATATTTCGTTTAACTTTATGTCCAATAGCATGACGGCCTGCTCACCTAGAGTGCGGCTAAAGAAGCTCCTAGGCAAGAAAATTATTTAATTCGAAATTTGCCTTACCCCGTCAACTTCTTTGAACGCTTGTGGAAGCGCAACAACAACATTCAATAGGCCCCGGCTCTCCTCAACACGAAGACCTGCTCCAGACGCAAACATGATCTCCAACTCTGACTGGTTCATGTTCCGTGGTGGAGAACGAATTGTCACACCTGAAGTGTATTGGATCAGCTACTTATAGGGTGCTGTATGTAAGATAACGGCTTGGCCAAGAATAAGTAAATCATTGACACTGCTGTCCATCTCTTACTAGCATTATTTTGCGCTGAAGAAGCGCTGAAGAAACCCTGAATCATCAGCTTGGCATTACATAGCTTCACCTTTGAAGAGTTGTATTTTCTTCCATGGCGTATCAAAGAAGATTCGTTCGCCGTCAACAAAAACATCCGTTCGGTACCGCCACCGCCGATGGTCCTTGCGAGCAAAAACCTAGAAAAGGAGTAGAAATGATGGACGGAGTAGAAAAAATATACTGTCAAGATAGAGCTCGAAGTAAATTTGTAAAGAAGATTGCATTGAAATAGAAAATATTAGATAGAAATCCCTTATATATAAGTCTTCGAAAAAACTAATAGTTGCTTTCGGATAACATGGAACAAAATCATTAAATCTCAAAATTGTTACATATTAACCAACCAGGCATTTCTGAGAGCTATTGGAGTTACTGCTCCAATCAGAGTGAAGGCAAAATGTAAGCTTCATGCTGGTCTCGGCTACGGTTCTTTTATGAATGAGACTGTGAGAAAAAAAACTCAAAAACAAACCATGTTCCCGTTCCGACTGAAACCCTTTTCTATAGTAGCAAAAGTCGTGGGGCTCGAATAGTCATGGTGGATGAAGAACATTTTACAACATTTTTTACAACATATGGACATTTTTAAGAGCACTGTCTGGTAAAGTCGCCTTGTTGGTAGAAGAAATCTAATTTGAAAAAAATGACAACTTTATATTTAGAAGAGCACTGCTGATGACTGCTCTCTAGGGGCAGTATAGAATAACTTTCGCATTTCGTTGGTAGCATAGAACAATGATTCTGTCTGGAGAGATCGACTATGATGGTAAGTGCGATATGATCTCATTCTGTATAATGGTGGCTTTACACAAACCATCTTTGGGAGACATACTGTATTCATATCCATGTTCTACAACAAATCTGCACTTTTTCAAGAAGTTGCAGATCCTTGTCAGAGCGTCTGCTTAATCTTGAGCCTTCAGTTATTTCTGTGCTAAATTCTAGAATGTCCAGCTTCACCTGCACTATTGAGGAATGATTGTCTCGTGCGGCCAAACCGGTCATGACAGTTGATCGGACACGCTCTTCCCCTGAAAAGTTAGAAATAGAGCAGAAGTGAAGTATAAAAGAAGTCAAACGCTCTACTCACACAGCGTTTCAGGCGGTTGCTCAAAGCGGGCCTCAAGCAAGAAGTCATGACGTGGGGATTTCATCATCGACAGAATATAATGTCCTTTTCCATGGAATGAGAACTTGGTACCGTCGAATGTTGTAAAATGATTTTCTCCATAGACATAACCTAAACAGAACAGAAAATTGAGCGATTGCTTGACGTCGTGCCACAAGATATTAGAGAGGACAATTTCGGTGAACGATGGATAAGCATTGAAATGCAGTTTTCGTCTATATAAAGATTTTCGAGACCTATGGGTTTGAGCACTCATAAAATCTCTATATAGAATATGTGGTNTCTGCTACTTAAAGAGCTCAATCACGACCCTCTACTCATTCAATTGATAGGTTTCGAGGTTATAAAATGGGTGTTGTGTTAACAAATTTGGAATGTCTGTGGGAGGAAAAACCAGAGCTTGGCTAAACCTTGCCCTTTTCAGAGACCTTGATTTAGTTGAGCCAACATAGATATGTATGTAAGTTGTCGATTCCTCAACTCTGAGATCCTCTCCAATTTTCAGAGAAATATGCAAAGGGTTACCGATTGTGGGAGGTTGGTATTCCTGACAAGTGCTGGTTTGACGTCTCCAGAAATAAAATTCACAGTGACCAGCCCATTTGCAACATATTTCGTAAGGAAGAAGATCGTTGTAGAAATTTGACATTGTTGGAACATAAGGTGGACGTTTGTAAGGGAATGCACCGAATGGATGAGCTCTGAAAACGGGTACTTCAAATCATAGTCTCCTACTTCAAATCTATCCAAGCGACACTCTTCAGGAATCAAACTTAGTGAGACCTCCTTGAGAAAACGATTCACCTGTACGGTACGCCGGCGGAGTAGAATCGGAGATACTGGTCGTTGTATTCGAAATCGTCGCTGAACAGCAGCCAACCATCCCAATCGTAGCAACACGTCTGGCCTGCCCCTGTCCACCTGAACAGCTGACGAAAACGTAGTGGGCGAAGAACTCAGGTAAACGTAATCTTCGGATTAATAAGTCTATTGAAAGGCCTCAGATCGAGTACTGCCTAATGTTCTGAGTAAAAGATATTTGATAGAGAACACAAAAGCATTGTCGGGTAATTGTCGATTAGTTTCGATGATGTAGAGAGATCGTTATCAAATGAATTCTTCAAATGCATGGTTATATTGAATTTTAGTGCTTGATTTTTGTCAACAATAATTGAATGTTCATTTTTGAATGCGATGATGACAGTACTAACGTATCGTAGCATACTGAGGTAAACCTGGGCAACAACATACACGCTGGTGGCAGAAAGGACACAGTGTTGAGCTCCTTGCGTGTATTGGCACCGATGATCACCGAACATATCGCAATCAGGCAGCGCTGTGAATCGCCCTATGTCCAGAAGGGCCTGATCCAATGTACAAGGACAGGGAACTGAAAGAGATTTTCATGCATCAAAGAAGGAATATCGCATAGTTCAGAAAAAAAAACAGGTATAGAGGTACACAACTGCCGAAATGGTGGGAAACCTGTCATATAGAGAAAGCTCCACCCATAATGATGTAGGCACAGTTCAAAATGAAAATGGTTTCTGAGATTTCTGTGACCCCGAGGAAAGCACAAGAGACGTGGTAGGGTCGAAAGACTTAGGACGTATTAGAGCCCGGAACCGGCTTGGCGGACACACACACCCGTATGCGGACGAGTTCTCACGACATTGCGGAGGTTGTAGAGGTTACACCATTTGTAACGGGGATATACAGGGTGCACGCAGGCACTTTACGATAGCCAGTTGTAAAGAATGGCATTCATACTTGGACAGTTCGTCTAATTACCCCTACCATGCAACTACTGGCGCCATATTTCCATCCGCCAATTTTACTGCTTTTTTTTTTGGAGCCTTATATTTTTCTACATACGCCAATTTTGCGTTTCGCCATTTTTGCACTATTATGAACTACCACTTCAATTTTTGTTCAAACTGGATACCCCAAAATTATCATGAACTGTGCCTTGAAGTTAAATTCTTCTGGGAATGACATAGAATTTGGTTGCGTAAATTTTTCGGGCTAGACCCAACTCGAACACTCATATGATTATCGTTAGAATCCATGGTTTCTACGATATATCGATGAAGGGAGTGTGGTGCAGTAGGAACAAAATTGTCGCGTAGCGGCGAGAGGGACGCCGCGCGCGAAGGAATATATCAGAATGGAGCTGCAGGTAAGAAATACAGGAACAAAGGAACTAACAGTAGAATCATGCCTAGAATAATGATATCATATCGATTGAACTGTGAAGGACGCCAGAGCCGTAATAACGGCGATCGAAAGGTTCGCGACAGCCGCGTGCGGCGAATCGATTACACGAAATCGTTAATACTGCACGTCCCTGCCGGTCGTGGGTTTTTTTTTNGGAAACGGCCTTATTCTGGGCTAACTTTTTGCTCACAGTTTTGTTTTTTCAATATCCCCTTCCCGTCAATGATTGAGATGTTTTCTGGCAACACAGCAGTTTTGCAATTACTGGGAAAACCTGACAACTAACTTTTCGGTTCGAGTTCCATTACAAAGTTCTCTCTTCTGCCATCGTAATCGAACCAGTGCTGACACATCTGAAATTAGTATTCTCCTTTAACTCATTAGCATCTGATTGGATTACCAGTAAAAAAGGTAGTCAATATACCTGCAACGCCCAGTCTTTGCCATATTCGTATTCCCATTTTCGATAGAAAAACCATCCAAAGGCAACAGGCATTGACCAATGCATTCTGCAGTCAAACAAGTTTAGATGCCTCAACGCTCACTGGAATTAGTAGCAAACAGTTATCGGGTCACGCCTCTTGGTCGCTCACTTTGGGGTAGGCTATGGGATGCCCCGCGGAGGAGACGAGCAGTTGGATTATTCAGGACTAGTCACCTCACTGTACTTCAGGCGTTTTCAATAGCCAATAGCTTACTAAAACAAGTGTCGCTTAGAGTACAGGCTGAGGAAAAGTTTCAGAACGAGAGCAAATTCGAATTGCAATCACGAGATGATTCGAATAGGAAGCAGAGGAATACTGCCACAAATGTAGTCCACTATCTACCAACAATGAGATACCTTTCCAGCTAAGGCGCAATATGGAGCTCTTTACAGTCCAGCATCAGTAGTTGTGAGTTGTTCACGCATTACGGCATGTTGTTACCGCAGTGGGGCAAGTCCTTCCGCTTCTGATTGTTTAGTGGGATGCTCTACTACGTAATCATCACGGGTCTCTAAATATTAGGCTGTCGGAAAAGTCTTTGCACATTTTGCGCTTCTTTTGGGTTTATTTTTCCTTCACAACAATTGACCATCAACAAATAGATGCACCGCCGTTATCGACAAGGTATTTCCATTCATCAGACAACTTGTGGATCCTGCTTGCACAGAATAGGAGCAGGTGATAATCCGTTGGAGCCAGGTCTGGTGAATACGGTGAGTGGGCCAGAACGTGCCATCCCAAGCTTTGAAGTTTCTTCGTGGTTTCCTAAGCAGTGTGTGGGCGACCACTGTCGTGGAGAAAGTAGACTTTCCGGTGTTTCCATCGTAGATTTACAGCAATCCGGTCCACAGGGTACAGTACACTTCAATACTGACATTATAGTTTGGTGGCAGGAAGTCCCAGTGAACGATCCTTTCGAACGAGTTTAAACGTTTACCATTGCCTTCCTAGGTACGAGTTCTGGCTTGGGGGTCGGGACTCCACGCTCACGCACCCAAGCCGCTGGCGCTTCCTCGTGTGATGTATGTGGAGAATACACTTCTGGTCACCGGTGATTAAGTCTTCCAGCCATGCGAAGACGCGTCGGAAAGTCAACAAGGTCAACATGTGGTACCAATTCCTTGTTGTGCTGTGAGAGACAATAGAGTGCCCCATCGCAACACATGTTTCCCTTATCGCAAGATTTCGATTGACGTTGTTTCTGAACTCATAAAGCAGGAGCAGTTCAAGTTTTCTTAGATCGAGAGCGATTCTTGCGGTCATAACTGTTGCGAAATGTCATGGCAGCTATGGTGTGAAGAGCGCATTGACCTGCACTTACACATGTTCCGCATTGAACGCTTCAGAGCGACCGCTAAAGATTTCACAACATGAAAACGAAAGTGTGCAAAGACTTTTCCGACACCGCAGTTCGAATGGTGCCATTCTGCTCAGTTAAACATCCTTCCTTAAACCGTTATTGTTGAATGCGCATAACACTCAGGAACGAGAAAGCTCTTTGAAAGCCCCGAACCGCTAGGGTCAGTTTCCTATTGATCGTTCTATTCTAGCGGACTACCCTCGTTCATTGTGTTTCTCGCAGGTAAAAGACCCTACCTATCTCCTCTGTCTTCCAGCCACGTGTCGGACGCCCGTACCTGAATGACCCCTCCTTGGAAAAAACGCCACGCATCCAGATCCGCTTCGTAGTCAATCTGAATTCTACAATTATCAACTCTCCAAAAGTCTTTAAGATAAAGCCTTGTCGTCAATCTCGTCCGAGGGATGAGCCCACGCATTCAACTTCAACCCAGTATCGTAATGGCGTATTGGATGCATACATGACCCATACAATAAATTCGGATAGCCGGCCGAAGTTACTGTATGGGTATACATAGTTAAGCTGCATGGAGCTGAAAGAACATTGAAGGAAAGTCGTGACTAACCTCCAAATTGCGCGGTGAGAAAGAAAGAACTCCATTATTTGGATGTCTCCTGGCTATGTAACCAATCTGAAATTCACATTCAGCTAAAATCGTTCCTCCTGATTGAAAAAACTGCTCGCCTGTTTGAAAGAATGTCCTTCGGTGTCTTCCCAGTAGCCCCAAAGTGCAATGTCGACAGCCGTGTTTGTATTTGCAGTGATGTTCTCCCATTCCCAAGAGAGTGTCAAATTCTGAATTAAGGACGATATTCCCCACGTTTTTATGCAATTTTTACTTCAATGATGCTCCCTTACAATTATCCATTCATAATTCCTTCCTACAAACATTGAAACATTGAAGGTACCTAGGCATCATACCTGTGGATCATAGAAGTTCCAATTATTCATCGGCTCTCTGGGATCGTTGATCAGGTTCACTCTGCGTCGAGCCAAACCAGGTTGTACTAAATGGATTCGTTGGGACTTTAGATCGCTTCACTTCTACTACAACAGTATGTAATGACACGGCGGTAGCTAATGCATAAAACTATAAACGCTCGACATAAGCTCATTCAAGCGGTGCTGAAGTATAACAGGAGCGGCCGCTCTGCAAGGTCTAGCGTGGGCCGCTCCTACTACACCGGAAGACTACAAAATTGAGCACATTAAACATGACGTACTTATGTAGAATTTGGTGTACCATGGGTAGTTCTTTCCGGCGTCCACAGACAATTTCACGTCCACGATGCCAATTCTGAAGACGGTGTTCGTCGGAATCACACATCGAGCCATAACCATATCCATCTACAAAGTTTACCTAGTACATCTGCTCGGAAAGCTCCAGACACATCCACTGAGCCTCGACCAGCACCGAAAGTGGGTGAAGCTCTGGGAAATCTGCAGACTGCAGACTTACCCTTTCACAGTCTACGGTAATCTCGTCGAACTGCATCTTGATAACATCTGTCGGGCGGAGGCAAGGTCCAGTCACATTCAATGCGAATCCTCCTAGCATGTTACCATACTGTTGCGATAGTTCCATTGTTCCTATGAGCGTACCCATGCATGTATTAACAAATAAATAAAACAATGACAATGTTTAAACACAGGGCGGTTTCTGACTGGATCCCTCGGGACGTTTACCGAACACCAGGAGGCCACCAGCTCGATGGTCAGACTTTTCACAGAAGCTTTGAACGGAAGAAATGGTATGCCTCAAATTCCCCTTGCTCGCAACAGGGACGAATGGAGACGTTACTGCCGCCCGCTCGAGGAAATCGATGATCCAGGGGACGACAGATGATATAGGTAACACGTGATTCAATCACAGTCCATACACAATTAGACATATCAGTTGCTGTGAATTCAGCCTTTTTGAAGAGATCAGAGCTACCTGTGCTATCATTCGTACAGCCACCATACTGAATCTGCTCATCAATTCGAGCCAGCCAACGTCCAGCCACCTTAAGCATGCTGTTTTAGGTCACCAGCTTATGCAATAATTCGATAGCTTACTTGAGTTGAGCCAAACTGGACGAGTTTGTATGAGTTGCCTTCAGAAGAGAAGGGTAGTTGGTAGAAGCCGGTTCCGTTGCCTCCATTGAAACCAACCTCAACAAAATACCGGTTCTTGGCTACAATACCAGCAGTTTATTAATCATGAAAACTCAAGATCTGCATTTTTATCTGGAGTTTTATGTGGTTATAGAGAGTAGCGACGCTTGTCCATACCACGTACCAAAGCGCTCTGCTTGCCTCCTCGTCCTCGAGTGAGCGCTCCACTCTGAGAAGATGACGTCCAATTAATGTTCGCGTAGTTCAACATGCAGTATGTCCGTATTTCGTCCGTTGCCAGTACCATTTGATAGGTATTTTGCTGGAAATAAAGTTATCTCAACAGAAAAAGCACAACACTTCTAAGCCCGTCACTCTCTCTCTAGGACAGCCTTTGGTGGTACTCTCTAACTTCAATTCAACACTGGTCCCAGCCTCTAACTCAGGGAGAGTCTCACTCTGACCTCAATCAAACACCGAAACACCACCAAAGCTGTTGAAATGGGAGGGCAGACATTAACAGAATTGTCTCGAAGAATAAAGTGGGTAGGCAAAATGATGCCGAACGTACGCGGTTTCCATGAATTTACTTTCTGTAGGGCCCTACAATCAAAAACGCGAAAGCCGACTGGTTCTCTCAGCTAGTCCGACGCATCTTGTAGCTTACCCATCTTTTGGCCTGCTCGTATTTGCTCATATCTGTGACTTTCGGAGATCCACCNTAACTCATTCTCTCCCATGTCACTAACAGTGCATAGTCTGCCTTCCATCCACGCGCACCAACCATCGAATGGCGAATATCCCTGGAATACCGTATCCAGACATCTAACGACAATGGCACTACGCCGACCCCGTTTGTGAAACGAATTCGGTACGCGGTAGGAAAGAGCTGGTGTTTAATTGACCGATTGTTTAAAGTGTCCACCACTTATAACTCACCTCGTGATTCTGTCCAGCATTTCCGGGTCTTCTAGACGGCCTTGTTGAGTTTTGAGCTGACGACCTCGGTAGGTGCGGTAGAGGCTGAAACAAGAGGGTTCTTAACGCTGTAGGCATGCAGGCAACGATGAACCCACTGGTATTAGGTTCGTACATAATTTTCAGACTGTTTTACATTAAATGTTGTTAAACTCTTATGAGCTTTTCTGAAGTTTCGCCACTAGCCGGATGAGCTGTCAACAACTTTCGCAATCCGGAAAGGTCACCCAGTGTGAGCGCTCGGTGGTTGTTATGAGAACGAGGCCATTTTCACATTTACCTATCGGGCTCCCACTATAAGGATTTACCTATCTAAACTATGTACTTGTTGGGAACACCACATGTTGAATGTCCACTTACATCCTATTTCAATTCTTTTTGAGGAGTTGCTGTGGTACGATGGGACCGGAACGGTCGCCTCGCGGGGGGAGCAACGTTCGTGGGAGAGAATGATTGAAGCAGAATGAAGCAGAATTAGCACAGCGGGTAAGGAATACAGGAACAAAGGAAGCATTAGTAGAACCATGCCAAATATAATAATCGCATATCGATCGAGCAGTATGAAGAAAGCTAGATCTGCAATAAGAGGGCAACTCGTCCGCGACCGTCGTGGGCGGCGAATCATTTACACAAAACCGATTCAACTGCGGCTGAACAGCACTCCAGACTGAATAGCGGTATTTGGTAGAGAGCTTCAGATACAGCAATCAGTTATGCTTTTTTTAGCTGCAACATGGATACTGGCAATGAGAAGTGGGGGGTCCGGGAACTTCTCCCTGATGACGGCGTCGCGCACGCCTCTCCCGCCGCGTATCGCAGCATTGCGATGACATATTGGAGCGCGCAATTTGTGAGGTAGGGAGTCCTTTAATTATTTGAATTGGCTGGTCACTCTCTTCAATTCCATTGCAGTCTTGATCGTCGCTTACAT
>UZAF01018086.1:16707-37266 GCA_900617895.1 Haemonchus placei | reverse complement strand
CGGTTTTCCCGCAAAACGCCATGGTCGTCAATGGGTTAATCAACGTAACTAATGTTTCGATTATTTTTTCGGCAAAACTAATGTTCTCGTATATTTTTCGGGTTAGTCCAGTTTATTGTTCACTTCGAGAAAAATCAACAAAAATAGTAACTGTACAGTAAACGTTTCTGCTAGGATTCTGAGTGAAAATCCAAGAGGAAGAAAGAATTCCGTTCTTTTGAGTCCCTGGCGAGGCATCACTTTTCATCCCCTTTGACGAGATTTCTTCAATAACTCCGTCTGTTGCTTTTTGTGTAGCGACTGGGTAAATACTGAGACACTTTGGAATTAGTTGCAGGGGAAAATTTTTGAAGGAATGACCCGAGAACCAAATTCTCTATTTTTCGAGCTTTTCGATTTCGATGCAACGAATGATGACGAGTAGTCCATTTTTAATTCCGTCACGATATTTTCTCGGTTTTTTTTTCACCAAAATATTTAGATGAAATCGCAAAGTAGAGGTGTTAATATAAAATGTTTTTGAGACTGATAAAATGCAATAAAACGGACTCTAATGCGATTTCCAACTAATGTTTTCTTGAATAAATAGAGTAGGTTATATCAAGGAGGAAAAAAGAGTAAAAAAGGAAATTTCAAGAGAAAAACTGGGGAATAAATATGAACAAAATCGATGCTTAAATATACTTACTTATTGCAAAACCCGAATCGTCGCTTTCGTTCAATGTTTTTCGGCCAGTTCTCTGATAGAAACAGGTGCGAATGTAGGAATTCTTCCCTGTCACTCAAGAAATTCATATGAAAGTGAACCATTTATATAGTCTCTTATCAATTACAATGCGGAGTTAGTGTAGTGGCAAGAGGCTCACTTTACACGGGTATGGTCACTGGATCGAATCCCGAATCGATATCCGTCTAGGCCAACCAAGCCTTTCATCCCTCCAGGGTCGGTCAATTGGCACCAGACTCGTCTAGGAGGATAAAAACATTGACGTATGCGTAAGCTGGCCACCGCAATAATGGAAGTCGGGTGTGGGGGCGCATCCCTCTGACGGGGTCGATCAAAGCCCCAAGACTTTATCCTTTATCTTTTTATCATTTACAATGGGGGAAACGAGTACGTGACGTAATCAGCTTGAATCATATCATACGAGACATATAATCATGCTTTTGCCTATGATACCTGTTCTCTGTGTTTCCCGACTGGTTCCGCTCACTGGTTCGGGGATTCCTTCATTCGAGATTAGACCAGTAAGCACACATACATACATACATATCTGTAAAAAGAGTGGCTGGAAGTAACGGCTGGAAGCCAACTCTGCAGTAGTAATTGGTGAAATACTGGTAAAATAAGTGCTTCGCATAAATACATAAGTATCAGACTGATTATGCGACTAAGTATTTTTGAAAAAAGTCAACATTCACCTTGAAGGGGGACTACCTCTTTTTAAGTTGATTTATGTTTATAGAACAGATATCTGAGCATTTTACAGCCAGTTTGTGAGCGAATTAATATTTATTTTTTTCAAAGTAAATATATTCTCCTAAAATCATCACTTAGTTTCCAACCTTACAGAATAAAACTTCATATAAATAGATATTCGTGAGTATAAATATTTGTATGTTTGTGTGTTTACGACACGTATATGTATAGATCTACCGGAATATTATTGACAATTTTTGACCTTTTTCAATCGAATAATCCGAATTGGCTTGATTCCTTTTTTGTTGCTTCCTCCATATCCCTTCGTTGTGTTTTGCTTGTTTTCTTTCCTTTTTCCTCCATTCACGGGATGGTGCTACCGGAATTGATCTTCTGCCCCTGCTTATGTACATAGTACTACCTTCAGATGTACGCTTAAATTGCTCGAATAAGCATATGCAGTAGTAAAAGAAGTGTTAGCACTGGCAATCCGAGTACATATCTTCTTCAGAATTGGCTTTTCCAGACTGCCTGTGCTGTCTGTCCACTGAAATTTTTCACCTCTCCCTTCCTCCTCCACTCCCTTCCATGTTCATGCTTTGAACTAACGACCATCACTTCGTTGCGAACTCTTCTAGGCTTAGCCGCTGCAAACTATGTGTTTTAGCTTGCGCAGTTGGTCGGATAGGGTTGTCTCATTTGTGTTCTGACAGAATCGGATCACATCTGCTTATTTATTCATTTATTTATATAAATGTTTTTAATCATTTTGTAAACGTAGAATATCGTCAGCAAGGGACAGTAGGCAAAGGTAGGAACTTCTTGGACTTTTAGCTACCAATCCTTGGCGGATTACCCTGTCTTTGTTGGCTGCAAATGGTGAAGCCAGAGAAGTCCGAAGGAGAAAAACTTGTTCTTCGTGCTTTCGATAATTTCCACTTATCATATTCACCAATTAGCTGGCCGGTTAGGTAGTCGGTGAAAATTTGACCCAATTACTAGAACTAGACGAAAGCAATTTGCAAGTAACCAGTTTACTTGAGGGCTAATCTTCCGGTTCTTGCTTTTGTTTCCCTCGAATCTTTTCTCCTTTACTACTTCTATCCGTTTCCGACCATCCTGATCGGCTCGTCCTCTACGAGTCCACAAACGTAATCGAAAAAATTCGTCGATTTCTTTGGTGGTGTTTGGCGTTCAAAGGAGTAGACATGCTTTTTTGGCTGGCTGCCAGTAGTGAACTTTACATGCCACCAGTTCCAACTGGGCTCAAGTTTTTCTAGGCAAGTTCACCGAGAATATGGGCTAAGATGAGGTTATTACCAGCATGCTGGGAGCCTGGCTCTTTTTGTTACGCTGTGTTCATCAGATGACGGTCATTGCATCGTTTCTCGCTTCATTATCGTTTGACGAAGAACCGGTTAATGTTGATGGATAAGCTCAGACGATAGTGGGACGACGGGCGCACGCACGCGTGGTGATGGAGGTGGTGGCGCCGGCGGCATGTCAGTCTCCCTCGCCGCTTGTGGATCCCCCTCGTCGGGACTCGCCATCGTCACCGTAGCACCCACAAATTCCCACCGGTTGCCTGATCGACTGCCCACAACCTATTCATCTCTCTGGCCAAATATCTTTTGAAGTCTGTCCATATCGTGTATCGTGTTCTCGGATCGGTTAACGCGGCGCTAATTGAAAAAGCCGTTCTGGTACAGGAATGAGCGGTGGGCAGTTTTGAATACAATCGTATGCGATTTCTGTTCGTTCTGCAACTTTACGCTGTGCTGCGCTTATGTCCGAAGTTTTTTTGAAAATAATTCCTATTGCTGTGATGCTACCTGCTCAGGAACACTCAGAATTCCCCACACCGCTCTATTCTTACGAAGCGACTTTTGTTGAGAACCTGTTTGCCAACGTTAAATCCAATTGTACTGCAAAATCACGTTGTGGACTCACCTCACAATCAGCTCTTATGTAGTTGGCTTCGATGGGGTGCTGCCTCGGGAGGTGGCTCTGGGAGGAGCTCTTCTTTAGCATAATTTCCATAAGTCTTTCGGAATCTCGTCATTTCTCCCACTAATTCCCATATATTGTTGCTAGACATGGTCAGTTTAGGACTTTAAATGCTTAGTGGCTGAGGAATCTTTGTTTGAATGGGTGGTTTTCTCGGAATGCCTTTTGAATCGCATTCTCGCAGAAAAATGTAGTCGTTCAAGTTTACACAGCTACCAGTTTTGCGGCTCGAAACTCGTCTAACCCTTTTATGAGCCTTTTCTTTACTATTGCGTCGAGTTTGAACGAGTATTTGGTCGATTCAAGAATCTCTTAGGGATAACCGTGCACCGAAGTTTTCAATGTAGGTTGTTGTAGCCATTCGATGTCTCCGGGGGTGGGCTCAATGTTGTATGCAAGGTATCCAGAGAGATGTCTGGTACCATTTAACCAACCGCCAACTTATTGATCATTATTGATTGAAAATTTTAATTAATTCGACTTGATTTGTATCAATTTTGTCTTTGATAATATGAAAGTGCTTTTCTGCCATCGCTTTTCTTCCTTTCGATAACGTTCTTATTTTATTACCCACTTGCTACCCGTGCCCTAACTTCCCAGAACGTTTGCTTGAAGCCCCATATGCTACCGTGTCCTCACTCTCAGGAACAGAAATTGGTACCAGAATAAAGCAGGGAAGCGTGCTGGTTAAAAAAGGATAAGCAAGCTTGGATACATACTACGTTGAACCCTAGCATCAGTGGCTTGACAGGGGCAGTTGATGCCCCAACTGTTGGCCTATTTCGTTTTACTTTAACCGCTTCATTCATAAAAGCCTACAATCTACTGGTCGCCCTTGACGTGATGGTAGGAAAATCTTGATCACATTAAGAAGTTTTCTTTTTTTTCCTGTCTACATGTGTCTACCAATGGCTATGTTACACTTTCACTACTTAGAATTACTCAATCTTTACCATCATCTAACCCATTTAACTTTTTACCTTTACTTTGCTTTCCCTTTGCAAGTCTGCCTGGTGTTCTCCTGACTTTTTGAATCTCATATTCTTTGTTGGCAATATTCCTCTTGGAATAGCACAAGTTATTGGCTTAAGTTATATTAATAATAGTTAGTGATAATGAATGATAAATGTAGCTGGTATATTATTGACTGACACTTTTGCCTTCTACCATCAACCTCATATGGAGCCTATGTCGTTACACTATCCCTGGGAGTGTATTAATTAGGTAACTTCTGGAGTTCTTCATCTTTTCGAGAATGGGCCACGCGTTTGTTCGACGCCCGAAATAAAGGATAAAGGATAAAGTTTTTGGCGTTAATCAATCCCGTCTGAGGGATGCGCCCCCGCACTCGACTTCCATTCAGAATCGTAGTGGCGTAATGAGTGCGTATGTGGCCTATACAATGACTTGCGGTGGCCAGCCGATGTACAAGTCAGTGCTTTTATCCTCCCAGACGAGTCTGGTACCAATTCACCGACCCCGGAGGGATGGAAGGCTTGGTTGGCCTAGGCGGGCATCGATCCGGGATTCGAACCCCTGACCGTGCGTGTGATATAGTGCGCCACTTGCCACTACACCACCTCCGCCCTGACGCCCGAAATAGTGTGTTGAAAATTCAACCCGCGTTCATACAAAACTGAGCTCTGAAAAAGGCTTTTAGCGAAAACGAAATGTAAAGAAATTCAGAACTCAGAGGCCACAGCTATTGGTGACTTTATTGGGAAATATAGCTTGTAAAAGGGCGGAGGTGGTGCAGTGGCAAGTGGCGCACTTCACACACACACACATGGACACGGATTCAAATCCTGGATCGATATCCGCCTAGGCCAACGAAGCCTTCCATCCTTTCCGGGGTTGGTTAATTGGTACCAGACTTGTCTGGTAGGATAAGAGCACTGACTTGTGCATCGGCTGGCCACAGCAAGTCATTGTAGACCACATACGCATTCAATACGCCGCTTCGATTCTGAATGAAAGTCGGATGCGGGGCGCATCCCTCAGACGGGGTTGATTAACGCCAGAAGACTTCTAAAAGACAGCTCGTGAAGAAGTACCGATCTCAAGCCCGCTGTCTCTAACTATGCTCTTCGTTAGTTCCAATGTTCCACGAATAAAGAATTACTTGTAATTTAGGTTAATATTACCTTTTCTAGGCTGTTGTCATTGCAGTTATAACGAATAGGAATACTCTCATCTGAGCAGTAACGGAAAAGGGTAATTACTCCTACCACTGCCAGGATTTTGGCATCAAATCGAATTCGAGACTTTGGCAACTCTTGGGAACTCTGTATGGAACCAGTAAAAATACCGATGATATTGAGAATTTCCATCGAAGCCGCTTGTGTGGGGCATCCTTATGGAGGTAGGAGAGTCAGTAACCAGCTTTCTGCTAGTGTCTGATCCTAAACCGAATATACTGTAGATGCTGTCCCCTATTGAATACATCTTCAGTGAGAGTGTTTTATTTTCGGTCCATCCACTATCTGCAGAAAAATCCGAAAAGCTCGTATTCCCTCCATTCGCTAAGAGCTGGGCGAAAGGTTTTTTGTTGAATGGCAGCCAAAGAGTTATAGAACTCAACCAACTAAATCGATACTTTAGTCCGGTCCTATTTTCCCTTGGTTATGTTCCAGTGCTAAGAATAGTTCCAGCAGATGCCATTGTAAAGCAGCTAGACCACCGAGTAATGGGGCGTGAAGACTAATGCGCTCAGGATGAATACGATGTAAGTAGGAGAAGAATTCCTCTGAATGTAGTATCAAAAAAATGGGAGAGGGATAGAAAACGACAAAGTTATTGGGATTTCACGAAGCTCGTCAATCTTGTCTTGGAGTGACCCAAGCATTCGATTACCATTCAGAGTCGTGGTAGCGTTTGAATGCGTATGCGGCCTATGCAATGTTTTGTGGAGCCAACCAGTGTATGTACAGGTCAGTGTTTCAATTATCCTGAACCAGCTCGGTACCAACCGACTCTGACCAACTGTAGTTTTGATTAATCTGGGTTCAAATCGGTAGGAGACTTGGCTTTCGTACCATGCACCACTTGGCGTCGGCTGGAACTATTCTTAGCACTGGAACATAACTAGGGAAAGTACGACCAGACTCAGAAATCGATCGGTTGGCTGAGTTCCAGAACTTTCCGGCCGTCATCTTACGGAAAGCCTCTGCCCAGTTCTCAGCAAATGGTTACAATTCAAGCTTTTCGGGCTTTCCTTCAGGGAGTAGATGAACCGAAAATCAGGCCGTCGTATTGAGGTGTATCCGATAATGATGACCACTATCTTGTGCCCTCGCTACTATACAGAATAGATAGAAAAAGGTCGGTAGTTGTCAGATGTGGAATGTAAACTCTGATAATGGTTCACTGAAAGGAGAAGGGACCTGCAGGTAGCACATTTTCCCATGCCTACGCGTAGCCATGGGCTCTAGAGGATCCTTTTGAATGGTTTTCAAATCAAGAGCGATCATTCCCATTTCTTCTGTACATACAGGCTCCTACAGCGAAAACCTGTGGTCAAGTGTTTGAGTTCTTTTTGGGCTTCTGCAGTGAATAGATTGTTGTCAACTATGGTAATCCACTTTGTTATGCATACAGATTACACTTACTGATCACGATTTCGGGCGGATAATACATTCCATTGTTTATTCGACTCGGGAACAAAGAAATATCCGTAGAAGAAAATAAAAACAAGTTATTTTTGTACGGAACGAATGCGAGCACAACGGACAAACGATGACTGAGAGGGTTTCTGTCACTTGCTTTTTATTATACGTTATTAGCTCATTCGCGTAAATGGTGTGGCCAGTTTTTCTTTTTACATAGGATGGGCCATATTCATGGCCCATCCTATTACTTTCACTTACAAGTGGATAATGTAGTCTAGTTGGGCGATTTGTTCGGGAACCTGTCCAAGCTTGCTTCTACGAAAGGAGTTACTCTATGGAGTATGGAAAAATGCTGTTAGACTCCATTCTTTGACAGAATCCTGTTTGCTATCAAGTGCATGGCGCATTCCAAAAGATGAGTGACCAGTGGTCCATTTGTTTCTCTTTGCTTATTTATATTCATGGATTAGTCGCTATTCTTGATTTTGAGCCTGCGGCTCCATACTGAATTCTTTTTATATTTTTGTTCAATTTTTCTCCATATTTTTCAGTATTTCATATTGGTTCTTTTGTGTTTTGAAAAGCTAATTCGAGGCAGTGAAGAATTGAGATCGGTCCTCAATCTATGGTCAGGAAGTTGGGACCCGTGTTGAGTACTGTTAAGGTACGTCTATCTCCTCTTCGCCTATCTGCCTCTCACCCCATCAATTGTCTCCATGAATCTGAATTGTGAAATGACGCATCTTGGAAGAGAACTTGATCTGAGCTGACAATGAGTATTTTATGTTTCTATACAAGTAGATGCCCGGATGCTCTCGGAAGTAAATGGCAATTTTTCATGACATAAATAATTACGCAGCTTCAGATTTCTTGAAGTCCTAAAACTCCTGACTTGGGAGCCCAGAAGTAGTTGGGTTGGACTAGACCGAAGCTACAAGTGATACCCATTGCCAGCTAATCTCAATCGTAATTCTACTCAACGTTCTAGTCTGTTCGAAGCTAGCTCTGACCTGTTCCTCCTTCGGTCACACCGGATTTTCCCACAGACGTCAATCGTGAACGTTGACCAGTACAGCAATTACACGGTGACTATGCGTCAAGCCGATCAAAACCAGCACTCGACCCTGTTCAGTCAGTGAAATCGTCGGCGCGATGCTGTATCAAAGTCATTTTGGGGCGCCTTATGACTAATGGGCAGCTACCGACGTTCAGTTTCCACGTAATTCACCTCTTGATGCGATTACGATCGGGTTCTCTTAGCAAGTGCATACCTCTACCGAAGATCTTGTTTTTTATGGAAGATGTTGTTAAGTCATCTGATGAATTAGTAGGTACGTAACCTTGACATGAACCGTAGAGTAACCTGATCAGAGCCTAAATGTTCGGCATCGAGGGCTCATTGGAAGCGGAAAAGAAGGATTTCAGGAATTTGAGTTGGCTACTTTGTGGCGCTCATGATACCCTGATTTCACCCCTCAGCTTTTGTCGAAGGTCAGTGAAACTCAGACCTAACCTATACCGGCCAATGCTTGTTCGAAATAGTCTCAGAAGAAGTAATCCCATTTGGGCGTTCTTCGCCGTCAGGGAAATTTCGAAAGCTTGCTCAGATATAGTTTGCATTACCGATGGAGCACCATCGATACTGTCGACCGCTTGTTTGGGAGCTTCAGCTATTGGAGATATTTTGAAAAAAAGGTTATTAAATATCACATTCTTTCGTAAGTAATTCTCTCCTGGTACAACGAGGCGGATGGCTGCTGTTTTTTGACCCTAGGATTATTTGGAAGAACGCTGATGAGCTCAGGCAGGTTTAACTACAGTTTTGCTATAGTTGTATGCTACTCGAAGTCATTCGGCAGTTTATAGGTAATAGTAGAGAGTTTCAGAGAAAAAATAGAGTTTCAATCATTACTAAGTGCTTTTCCATAACTTTTCGATTCAATTTCTGGAGAGGCAGTCTTTTTCTATTCCCTTTTCGAACGCGCACTCTAGAACTCAGAGGTGGGCTGCGGATGTGGGTGTTCTGTAATCGGATCGCTCTGTCCACCACACAGCTTGTTGTACCGCTGCCTTCAATTGAGTAAAGAGTTTAAATGGCTGGTATTTCAAGGAACTTTCAAGTTCCTCGAGTAGTAAGTGTCGAGCCCACATAAACGATTCCAATACAACGTAGGATTGATGCACTTTTACTCCTTAAGTGATCGGACCAATGCGGTCTGTCCCCTGGTGTTCATGTCTTTCGGTCACTTTCGTTTCTTTCACAATTTTCAGTTTTCTTCTGAGTTATTCACATTTTTTGCCTCTTATTTCAAGCCATTCCCACTCCCAGCATTCCACCCCCTGACTCTGAATTTTTCGTTTTTTTAAATTTCTTAAAACACTGTTGTTTTTTTCTACGGATACCTTACCCACTTAGCATGTTTTGCTGTTGTCAATAACTGTTAGAAATAGGTCCTGAGTGGAACTTTTTCTTGAAAAATCGCCACGTAAATTTGCCTTCACAGAAGTGGATCTATCAGGAACTAAAGTGAAAGCTTTTAGTGGTCTGCTCTCCTCCTAACCGCTTCCTTGTCTTCGCGTATACACTCAACCTGTCGCCGTAGTCACTTTCGCTGTAGTCATTTGTACAGTGCTTTAATCAGCTTTTCTCTGAGTCCTAATCTACGGGAAACAGGCTGACTGGTCGGCCAACATTCCGCTGCTGGCCAACCTAGAAGAGGCGGGCTCCGGTTTTCGTACATACGTCTCGGCATAACTCATCTTCTTGCCGACTGCTGCTACGCCTTCTCTCCTNTACCAGGAAGAAATGTGTGGGAATTATAGCCGGAATGGGATGGGCGGAGGGTGGCCACTGGAAAGACAAGATCGATCCCGTTCTATTTGTTTATCTTCTCTTTTACGGTTCACTGCCAAAGCAATGCACGCAAAGCGTAGCTCAAAAAAACACTCTCACGAACTGGGACACGTCTCAGCCTGCTGGGAAAGGTGCAGTTCTTTTCTGGGACTCTGTTGTTCAAGAGCAAATCTTGAAAAAAAACTGTCAAAGACAAAGACGAACATATTTGTGAAGACGACTTGGACAGTACTTGAAACGAGTCATGTTCATGGCCCATCCCATTACTTTCAGTTACATCTGAATAATGTTGTCTAGTTAGGCGACTTGTTCGGGAACCTGTTCAAGCCTGACTGCTCTATGACCCATCCTCCCATTAGTTTTTGTTGACGACTATCGTTCGTTGCACTATGCTATAGTTCTCAGAATCTCAATGTCGTCTATAGCCTCCTTGCCTCCCAAGAACCTATTTCAGCCAAGTTTATGTTACTCAAAGAGCTTAGCTTTGAATTTGTCCTAGAAATTTTCTTTGCAGGGGCAAGGGTCAGTGCAGGGGTCGGGAGTGCCACTGTAGGCACGTCACTTGGTCCAGGCCTCTGTACTGATAGGGCCTTTTGGCGTTCCATCTTCTGTGAGACGGCTTGTTCTTAACCATAAGCTTTTGAAATAGCAAGTATCTAGACTTCGACTTAAAGTTCTCAGTCTCATTGCAAGCCGTATAGCCGTGCAGACTCTTCAATCACGACTCCCCCTGTAGCTTGATATCGCTCAGTGTCGCTTTTGAATAAGATTCTGGGTGTCATTCGTTGGCATGGCTCATCCTCGACGAATCAATCAATATCAGCTACATTACATTGTTGGATTGAGACTGAATGTTATTACTTTTTTTTACATTCTCTGCAGTTGTCTTAAATCGTGTTTTGACTTTACTCTTTTGTCGTTCGAAGTCGCTCATTGTCGCGTTCATCAGTGTGCATCAGTGTTTAGGTGGAGAAACAGTATTGCGCCTTTCCAGATCCTCTACGTGCCGTTTGTTGTCATTGACATATGTACATCTATCATCACCTATCGTCACCTATCGTGAGCGTTTACTCACTATAGCGATTTTCTTTAACAATAGTTACGTTCCATGCGTTTTTTTTGCTTCATTTCCTTTTCTAAAGCATCACTGACCTCTGCCACAGCCCATCGCCTTTTCGTCTGAATCGACTCGTTTCTGTCTAATCTATACGAAGGTTTGAACAATAACTATAATCACTATTGCATATACAAAGACATTAGATGACTTACATATTTACAGCCATTTTTGGAATTTCTATGAAAACATCTTGAAAAAATCCCGATATTAGGTTGACTAGAATACGGCAAATTCGGAAACGTTTGTGTTATTTTTCTGGTTTTTTGAAGGGATCCTGAGTTAACGCCGACTGCGTGGCTCATTCCGACGGCAGGGAATTAAATTGGTCTCTCTAAGATTCTCAAGTTCAGTGGTGCATGAATAAACTCAAATCTCTTATTTTCAACATGCCTTCTGTAGGATGGACTATATTCGAATAGGATATGTTCACTTATTCAAGCTATTACCGTAGAGTTATTTAGGATACGGTAACTTGATATCATAAAGTTGGGGGAGACGGGCAGTTGTATCGGTTTTGTTCAATCGATTTGGAGTAGACTGGCCGGCGGCTGCGGACCAGTTGCCTCGTTACTGCAGTTCTAGCGCTCTTCATGCAGATTGATCGATATGCGGTTACTGTTTTTAGAATGACTCTAATGTTACTTCTTTTGTTTCTGTATTTCTTACTGCTTCATTCTGCTATATTCCTTCGCGCGCGACGTCGCTCCCGCCGCGAAGCGACCATTTCGATTCAATTGCACCGCACCTTGAAGTTGGCCTAATTCAGAAGATCTCATAACGAAGCGATCGATGAGAATGGCCAAAGAGACATATTTTTCTGAAAACTGATCCATTTTCTTTCCTTGACGCTCCCCAACGTTATCTTGATAAAGGGATATGTCTGACCACGGGAAAACCCTTGAATGAATCTGGCTGTTTTTTTTTNTTTTTTTTTCCAAATTCGGAGGCCTTTCCATTATCTTCCATAACCTCTTTTATCCGACGTCTAATCAACGAAGATATCGGTTTCAAACGAATCGCTTATTTCGAAAAACCTGGGAAAAAACGGAGCAATTACCCAAAGAAGGTCAACCCATTGCTGTTTGTGATTGCAATCAGCGCAACCGTGGAGGTACGATCTCTATTCGGTTCTTGCTCGAACCAACCATCAAACGGTGGTTGAGAGGTTGGCTGGCTGGATGGCTGGATGGCTGTCACTGTCACTCCGGTCACCACTCAAGATCTTATCAGTCGAAGGTCTTGAAACCAGAGGGTCTTTTTTTCGTTTTTGAACTTTGAAATTCTTGCCATTCCTTTCAGCTTGTCTATGGCAAAGCCAGTCAGAGCAGAAGTACCTTAAGCACGATGGTCAGCGCAACTGACCTTGACCCTGCCCGGAATGAGCCATGTGTGGAGCATTCATTCGGGAACGCCATTTCGTTCGGAAGTTTATTTGATTTGAAATGAGACTTCCAAGTCCAGCCGATGTTTACGTCAGCATTTTTTATTCAATCGCATCCCTTCATCTAGATAACGTTGAAGAATTTCGGCGAAAACAAAAAGACCTGTTCTCCGGAAAATATAACTCTAAGGCCACTCCCATCAATCATTTCGTGATGAGGATTTCAAAATTTTGCCCAAACTCATGTTATGTACACTTACAGTACCCCACCTCTACAGTATCAGAATACAGTAGGCTACACTACTGTATGTGACCTATTATGGTCGCATACAATACTGTAATTTGGTACTGTAGAAGTGGGATACTGTAGAGGTGGTATACTGTAATTAGATGGGCAATTTTTACAGGCGAATCGAGCTTATACTTTCCATTACTATACAATTTACCTGAAGAATGTTACACTGAAGAAAGAAAACGAGATTGGCTTGATAGACCATCTAAGGGCGTTAGCATGACATCTTGAAGCAGCGTTCCCTTTTTTACATCGTAGAATCAAACTGGTGTACCACTTGTCTGCAACGAGTTTCTCGACCAAACCAATCAAATTTGCAATTATGGCTCTAATGGCATATTCATGGCTCAATCCAAGTAGTTTAATGTGCAAAGGTGGTGAACTTTTTTGCAGTATAATAGCTCCCTTTTTTTCGAATATTACAGTGAGTCAGAGAGCCCTGTGTTTGTCAAAGGGCGCTGCAGCGGACTGCGCTCGAGGCATCGAGAGTAAAAAAAATTTAATTATAGAGAGTAGCACTCAATAACTAATAATAATTGATAATAATAGGATTTACTACTCAGTGATTACTCAAATTTCAGATAGATATATGAATTTTTGAATTGAAATGTTGTTTAAATAGAGCACTAGATGAAAATTACTAGTAGAAAATAGTACAGTAGTAATTGGGATCGAAATAGCAGAAGAAAATATTGATTAAAATTTATTGATCTGTTGATTATTTTGGAATTTTGTTGGAAGCAAATGATACAGCTTGAGGAAGGTAATTTTATCTTCGGCCATTATAAACATGCTTTTGCTAGTAAAGTTCAAATTAGTTGATCTACACGGGTCACGGAGGAATGGGGTGTGCTGATTTTTTTCTTTTTTTTCTTTTTTTTTCACATTCAGTTCAAGAAGAAACGTCGAAAATCTCATTATTGTTCATATTTAATTATTTCGTTTTGATGCTGATTACGGTGGGTCATGCTGGGAGGCGAGAAGAGGCGCTGAAAGCATAGGACCACGAAATGGAACGTTCCAAGGCCAGTTAGGCCCCTGTTAGATTTTTGAGCCCTATGATGCCCATTTACGAAGACAGTGTGCGGAAGTTTTCGCTGGCACGCTGACTTCCCTCAGCGGTCGCCCTTTCTGATTCAGGAACCGTCACGAGTCTAAGGGATAGACGGGTGCATGGCTTATCCCTAGAGCCCACTTACCATGCACACGAAATATTTTTCCCATATTTTCTTTTATCTTCTTACTGCTCTGGAGGTTAATTTACAAATTTACTGTTTCAAGTTTGCCAAATCGCCCTGGAGTCTCTCTTTTAGTTAATTTTGCGCTCTTAATCAATCGCGGCATATGGATAAGTAAGTATTTATACAGCAGAAAATACGTGGTAGTCAGCATGGATGCGTAAATAAACAAAGTAAATAAGTAAAGCGGCAGAGGCAATTGCAAAACATAAGTAAACAAACAAAAAGTAGTACTCTTCACGTTGTATGTATCCTGTTCTGGGAACGAACTTTTCCAGTTTGACCTCTTTTTTTTCTAATGCGCTCTAAACTGTTTGGTGGCTTCTATTGTCGCGATTCGCACCACTACACAGTCGAGTCGTCGTCCGCTCTTTGTAGGGGAATCCGGTCAGGTCACACTTGAAAAGGCGTGGTCTGACTGAGGCACCGTGGAGCCGGCTATGGGGTGAGGCTCGAGCCGCCCCTCCGCTCCAATCGTATTTACGAGTTCCTCTTTTGGAAATCCTCTTTAGGACATACTGTTTTGTTCGTTTGTAGTGAATCTCCCCTCAGTCCCTCGCAGGTGACTTTAAACTCCTTCATAATCATATTTTGGTTTTCCATGTTTTCATATCGTTCTTTTTCTCTTCAATCTTCGTCTTCAGTCATGAACCCAACAGCCTTGTGAGTCATGGAAGAGATTGATTACGGCACCTTACACTCACCTATGCTTTACCCCAGGATTTCCTTGACCATTCTCGATCATCGCTACTTCATACCATTGTCCAGTTTCGAATGCCTCTATTTATGCCTTACACGGAGTATTGAATTTCTTCCATACCGGTCAGTCCACCCACCCCTTCGGAGTCGGTAAACAGTACCATTCTTCTTGTGGAAGCTCGCTGGCCTACCTAGCTATTTGCTGTGGAGTTTGGAGCTTCCAATATTGAACAGGAGTTGAATGCGTGGCGTATACCGAAACCGCTGATCTAATCATTCAGTACTTCAGAGGGAATTCAGTTCTCACTTCTTTTGAAGTGGACGCTACAGTAAAGAGATTCAACTGAGCAAAGGCGGGGTAACACACAGACCGAAGGTTTGGTACACTTGGTTTTTCTTTTACTCAAATCTCACCCCAATCGACCAAACTGCGGATTTTTCTGCGATAAGCTGGCTGATGCCTGGTCTGCCGTTGATATTAGGTAAACCCAGTTGGAGAAAAAAGTCCATCAGTTTGCAAATCCTTGTAGAGGGAGAGCGCACATTAAAATGATTAACCATTTCGGGGTTGATCAAAAGCGTGGCTCATTCTTGAGAAACTGAGGATGAGTGCAGCAACATTCCGTCCGCGTTCTACATTTGAAGTTGGAAAGCTGACTTTTGTTGCCGGCAAAATTTCTTAGGTACACGCCACGCACTGAGTTTATGTCCGAAAATGGGTATATCCAGACACATTCAGCAGTAAACCAGCACATAAGTTAGAGGCATCAACTGCATAGGTCAGATCCTATAAGTTTATTCCATTGAGATTGGCCACAAAAGCTTGGAAGTTCGGACCGCAGAGGTTTCCCACCCCGGCATGTAAGAGGTGGAAAGCTTGGCTGACCTGAGGAGAATCTGATCTTGCTGGCGGATATAGAAAGCACCCTTGGCACCGGTCTGCCTTCACTGCGTATTACGCTTTGTAATAGGATCTTTGGGCAGCGTTTTTATTTGGAAAGATCTCTTTCCATTCTCAATTAATCGTCAGTGAAGGTTTTCAACGACAGGGTTCTTACATACGTTCTTAGCAACTAGCTGCTGCTGATGTTGAAAAGTTTTTTCTATGATACGATGATACAAAAAACGAACTCGTAAACGTTTCCGTCTCACTTAACTACGTGAAATGTCTCGTAGTTCATTTTCATCACATTTCACTGCCCTCTAATCACTGACTGATTAATGTCTGATGTAACATCACGAAAACATCTTCAGTAATTTGTTACTAAAGGGTCATACATATGTGACAGATCGTCCTACTTACGATCTAGGAAGAAATTTCATTACCGTACTCCAACATCATTCTACAGATGTCATACATAGCATGGGCACCTTCCAGATGTCATTGGCTCTCACAGCGTTTGCCAGATTCGGGTTCTTACTTTCACTCGGATCTTACTTGGGTTCTTACTCTCATGCAATTATTGTCAATACCACATTTTCGATCCATCCAATTCATAGAGCTGCTCGCCTAAGCATAAAGAGTCTTGATTTTTAGTTTCTTCAGGTTCACTTCTTCTTTAGCAAGTTCTGCCTTTTCATTTTCGTTGGCCATCGAAATTTCGTGGAAATTACCGCCATCGTTCTGTATGGCAAAGGTGTATGGTAGTCCCAGTGTTAGGACGTCAGTGCGGCTTTGCAAAAATATCGAATTCCCTCGAGAAATCGAACTATTTTGCCATGTCGGTTCCGCATTGTGTTACTAGAGATAATCAATTCGTCAATAACATGGTCGATTACTGTCCACACTCTTTACAATTCAAAGCGTATTTAAGAGGCACAGGTCAGATTCAATTTGTTTCCAGGTTCTAATCGTTCCGTTTCTTGTGCATCGACCCTACAGCAGTAGTTTTACCGTTGAACATTCCTACTGGTGGATCCTGAACTTCTTTGAGCCATAATCTCTTTTCTGAGTGAGCAGGCTATAGGTTCGAGTCGCCTGGATCCGACGTAGCACGGAATCGACGGCCACGTCGTTTCGGGGAAACACGGTTCGTAGGCCGGTTGAACAGCTGTTTCTGCGGATTACTATTTACTGCTCAGTATCAATCGACCCATTAAATTCATTAACAATGATCTTTCACGATCCTTTCTGTTCAAGCTCATTCGCCGATATATTGTACTCCATACAATCGTCACCTTCACCCGTCTTTTTTCTGCTCATATACATCACTCCAATAGATAGGCTTGTCTGCCTCTTGAGGTTCGAGGTTTTGAGTATTTTTCCTCCCAGGTGGCTATGAAATTGTGAATGCATCAACGACAAAGCCAATGTTTCATTGGGCCTTTTACTAGTGGTGGACTATTCATAGATGTAGGGTGGTTGAATGGATCGCCCAAAGATTTGAGGTTCAGGAAGGCATGCTAAGCAGAGCTCTTATGCCATAGACGATTCCTATACCGCTTGAACGGCATAGAAGGCTTTGTAAGTGCGAATGAAATCGGACTGAACTCGGTCCAAGGAATCTACTTGCGGTATCGCTGCAGAATACCACTGCTCTATATTCGTGATGTTAGCGATGTTGACATAAAGAAGACATCATCCAAAATGTTAAAGGGTCGAATTCATATAAAACCTCGAGGTTCAGTGGTCGTTCAAATTGTCTTCAAGGACTCATGAGCACTTTCGTCTTTGTGCCGTGCTAGACACACGATCTACGCGATCTCTTAACGGAATCGTCAGTCAACCGTTTTCAATTCGATGTCTATTTCAGGGCCGTTTTGTTTGTTCAGTGAGAGAGACGATGAGAGGAGGTCCGATCTGTTTTTGTAGTGGCAATCGTCCTCGTTGAACACAACGTAGTTAGATTTCAGCAGCTCTTTATATTGACCCCATAAGAACATCGTCAATACGGCTTCTTTTTCCGAAAATTGGATGAGGACGTATCTCTAGAATGCCCCTATTAATGCTGAGGGAATCGACTTGTTATCTTCGTTAATTCCTCGTATATTCAACTTTTTTCAGCAGATATTTACTATTACTAAGTGAAGTACTGGTATAATAATATCATACAGTATCATTAATTATCCGCGTTGAATATCATCAATTATTATCTGATATTTTTTCCAATGTCCATTCACTAATCATGTCAAAAATCAGTGAAACTAACTTGGCAAAGAGTGAAACTTTTCCAAAATTAATCGAAGGTGAAGCAGAAAAGAAGCTTGCTTGATGTTGGCTACTTTTATTGAGTATACGTCATGCGTCTCACTAAAATGAAGACTTGTAGTCCTGATTGATTGGGAGGGAAGTCAATGAAGACTTGTAGACCTGATTGATTGGGAGGGAAATCCGAGAGAATATCGTTTCAATCGCCAAATTAGAATCAGCGTCTCCAGGGATGCTTTCTATCGTCGTAGAGCTGCAGTGGCCCCATATATTTATTTAAATGTTTCAATGCTGTAATGGTTTGATGTAAATTACTAGCTATGTATTAATCAGTTCTGAAGACGCTCGAGGTTCCACTGTTTTGACTATGATTCGATAGTGCTAGCTATGCGTGTGCAGTGGAGCGTCCCTAGCCATCCCCACAGGAGTTCACTATCACTAAGCTCGAAGTTTACTATCGCTAGGCTCTTCGAACGTGTTTACATTGGTACCCTAGAAATAATCGAAGAGTGAATGGTTTTACTCGAAAACGGCTTGATGAAGGTAATTCCTTTTTGTGGTTGTTTTCCAGTCGAACGGCGCTGGTTCATTAACGTCATTCCTCTCGTCGGAGTTAGCTACATTGCTTCTTATTGTGGGTTCTGTTGAGTTAGTGGTTNGGTGGAGGGGGAATAAAGCTTCAATCGCCAACATTGGAATCAGCACCTTCAGGAATAGCTTTCCATCATTGTTCAGAGCTGCAGTGGCCCCATATTTTTATTTCAATTTTTTTAGCTGTGCTTTCCATGTTGTAATGGTTTGATTGGTACCTAGAAATAATCGAAGAATGAATGCTTTTACTCGAAAACGGCTTGATGAAGGTAATTCCTTTTTGTGGTTGTTTTCCAGTCGAACGGCGCTGGTTCATTAACGTCATTCCTCTCGTCGGAGTTAGCTACATTGCTTCTTATTGTGGGTTCTGTTGAGTTAGTGGTTGACGTTCTGCATCATACCGGATTCGAGCCCATGTCTTTCATATTCGCTCTTAGCATTTCGGTCTATGTCCCACCGGGACATGTGCATCCCTAGCGACACCACGTTGAACATTCGTTGGTGATAGTAAAAGGGGTGCGGTAATGCAAACACCCTACCTTACCTCCTCCTCCATTCAGTTGGAGAAATGGTATGGTTCTAAGAAGTCGGCAGGATCACTTAATAAGGAACCAAATGGGGTTTGAGGCTCAAAGAAAATGACTGAGAGAAGCCCCAAAGGAAAGGACACTGGACGTGATCAAGAAGGACCTCGTAGAAATCGAGTTGACAGCAGAAAATGTTGAAGATGGGAGGAGATGGCGACGGCAATGAAGAACTCGAATCTTGCGACGACTGGGAATCGATGCTAGGGAGAAGAAGAGGAAAAAGAAGTAAACGGTAATAGGCGATCGCGAGCTACATGAGCGAACACACCAAAAGGATAGTAGGGACTAAAAGGTCAGGAATAGGACTGTCGCCCACCGACGCTAGGTGACGGTGGGCGACATGGAGGTGTTGATGGACCTAAAAATGTGTATGCAGAGGATGAAATAGAGAAAATTGTGCCAGCATGCTATCCCTTTTTCACTCCTCTCGACATGATTCTATAAGGAAATGTTATGTATGGCTCTTCAGGAAGTTTCTACGCCTCGCTGTATGACTTCTGGTTTTCTTTCACAGCCTGTTTCCTTTTTTTAACCTACCCCCAACAGGTCTTGTAGGAATTCTATTACCGCTTTTATATGCGAGAGCAAATAGAGCAGTTCTGTAGTAAGAACCAGCTATCAAATGGCCCGGTTTTGGACCTGTTCTCGTTGTATGTTGATGGTTAATATTATCGAAACTATTCCCGATGATTGGAATTCCTCTAGGAAATGAGTTTTTCGTCGAGACGGCGTTTTGCGACGATGGAAGTTTTTGCAAGTCTTGGTGGTGATACACGCACAATTCGAAGAATACCCGAAAATGGTACTGGTGGGTATCGACAAGTAGGGCTGGACTGGGTGGTAGCTGGCGAAGTTGGGCGATATCTCCTGATGATTGATAATAATAATTGACACTCTGATACCTACCAAACAACATTACTACAATCGCTGCAAATCACACCGGGAACTCTGAAATAGTAGTGAGGCCCATTATGGGATGGGCCCGTGCACACTACCTCAATTCAGAAACAAAGAGGACACGTATACAAAGATTGCCGGAGGACTGCTGACAAACTCTGCCCTTTCTCCTTGTCTGCTCTTTCTCCTTGTCTGCTCCTTGTCCTTGTGTGCTTTTTTCCCTTCCCAGACGGTTTGGCTACCAATTATTAGACCTCTGACGGTACAACAATTAGTTAGCCTAGGCAGAAAGTGAATTGGAGTTTGGTTGGAGGGGTGCACTTGTACTCCGCCTCTGCCTTTGTGGTTGTCCTACTTGGCGATACCCTCCCACCGTACCGCTCTGCTTTCGGATCACAGACATTAGTACAGAAGCTTGAATGATCCTGGAATCTTGGGTTGAGGTAGAGGGTTTGTAGGCAGTTACGGTTTTCTTCACTGTAAAGCTTTTTTGCTCTCTCTTGCTTGAGTTTTTGAAAGAAAGTTTCAATTGTAAAGGAGGTACACTGCTGTTTATGGTGGTGCATCGAGATCTGGTCAATTCCAAGTGCGTGGTCAGGAGATTGAATCCCGGCTACTGACTGGACACTCGTTGATATCATTTGAGCCCCTGCCTTTAAAGGATCTATCTAGTAGTACCAGGCTCGCTTGGGTGCCTGAAAACAATAATCCGTACCTTGG
>UZAF01018085.1:0-11883 GCA_900617895.1 Haemonchus placei | reverse complement strand
GGGGGGGGTAACTAGTTCCGACGGACATGCGGAATGGACTTTCCCAGGTGTCGTGCCCTGACGTTCGGCTGGCGCGGCGCGCACCTCGGTCCCGCCGGGAAGGTACAATATGCTGCAAAGAACAAAAGGACGCCACGAGGCCTCCGGCCGTTTATGCCATCTTGCGATATTGCACCACACGGTTTGTCGTCGTCGCAGCAGCCTGATCGTTCCCATCTCTTTGCACGCACCCGTTGTCAACTTCACCGGCGCAGCTACAGAGGGATACAAATCGTCACTATGGCCACGCATCCTGATCAGTGAAGAAACTTTTCAATGTTTTTCGCTACACAATAAGAGGCAAGTCTACAATTCCGAACTTCCTGCATTTCCTGCATGATGCCATCAAATAACCTGATCAAGCAAAAAGCTGCAGGGAAGCCCCTCGAAACACGTTCTTATGCGGCCTTACAAAGATGTTTAGATACTGTTCCAGCTTCATCGTCGTCGTTTTCTTCTGGGCGGAATCTCACTACCCTATCTTGCTTATTACATCTACAGCGTACCAGTCCCTACTGTACAGTAATCGAAAATTTTTTCCACACAGTCCTGATTCAAATCTATCTTCTAAGATGTTTTTTATGGCGAAACCTACTTGTCGTCATTTACTACAACATCATCGACTTGAAGTTCAGCGTGCTCGCGTAGATCTTTTTCGAGGAGATCCAACTCGGCATCCTGCGTGTGTATTCATTCATTTAGAGTCCTCATAATTTCATAACAATTGAATTATGAAAGCTGCTCTCAACCCGATTGGACCCTTGCCCACTTTTTTTTTTAGCTTACCTCCAACTCGAATTCACCATTTTCTCCAGCCAGATCTGGCCGCTCTTCCTCGAGTAACCTTCTAATGTACCATGATGGGGCAGGCGGTGGGTTAGTGGGTGCACCGGGAAGTACCTAAGTAACTTTTGAGTATTTTATGCTATAGACAAAAAGAAAAGGGAATAGAATCTACTCCCAGTTATGTTTTCTCTTGAACCAGAATGTCCCTATCCCTCTGGCTCACAGGACGAGTTCGTTCCTTACAGTGAAGAATGAGGTGTTGACAAGCTGGATTCGAAAGGAGCAGTTGAGCCATACCTATCTGCGCCCACACCTTCATTTCTCCTTTCTGACCCTCTTACTTTGTCCTCACTCACGCAAAAAGAATTCGGGCGACGGAATTTCTCCCCGATTTCCCGAGGTCGCTTCGCGGCATGCGGCAAATCTTTTTTAGTTGTCCCGCAGCTTTGAACTGCAAACACCGTATTCAACCCGCCTCCCTGCCAATCGATAGGACGCAATATTTTTCGTTGACTGCCTTTCTTTTTTGGGTTGTTTTTCTCTTTCTTTTTCGTTTTTATGTTTGTTAGACTTGATTGTTTAGAGTGACTACACCTAAACTGCCGACGATCAAGACCGTCCTGGAATTGAAGGGAGTGGCCACCAAATTCGAATGATTAAAGGACCCCCTAACTCACAGATTGCGCGTTCCGATCTTCCAACGCATTTCTACGATACGCGGCGGGCGCGGCGCGCTGACGCAGTGCTCGGGTAGAAGATACCGGACCCGAAGAATTCGGCTCAGGGGCTTACTAGGCAAATCATCTGGGCTCTGTACGAAGAAACGGTGCGGTTCCAAAGATTCGAAAGGGTTGCTCTGAACTACCTTCTTTTCTGGAACTCGCTGTGCTTGTGGTATCCTAGATTGCTTGATGACTGCTAACGAGTCAGGAATTATAGACTCTTCCTCTTCACTCTCCGTTGATTCTTCTTCAGCAGAGTCCTAAAGTTCAACTTCTCCATTTTGGTATTCAGCTATTGTCAACTATTTTTTGCTCTCACCTCACCCTCGACACATCTCTTCTTTCTCGACTTCTTATCCTTATCCTTACCCTTTTCCTTATCCTTTTCCTTATTCTTATCCTTATCTTTATCCTTATCCTTAGCTTTATCTTTGTCTTTCTCTTTCTCTTTCTCTTTCTTCTTGTTCTTGTCCTTTTTTACTATGCTCTTGAGGTTTTTCTTCTTAGTCTTTTTTGAATTTTTCTTCTTGCTCTCATCTTTACCTTTTTTGTCCTTCTTCTTTGTCTGCAACATTCTGGTATCACACATCTGAACGTTCCCTGACATATTTTTCAAGCTGTTAGCCAGCATTTCAAAATGTATTGGAATTCAAATCAATCGTGTAGGTCAATATCCTGATAAGGAAGCCATTGTAAGCAGAGCTTTGTTGATATTCGTGAAAACTATTGTTTGAAGGGATCGGAGGTGGTGTAGTGGCAATTGGCGCACTATCACACGCACGGTCAGGAGTTCGGATCCTGGATCACTGCCCGCCTAAGCCAACCAAGCCTTCCATCCCTTTGGAGTCGGTGAATTGGTACCAGAGTTGTCTGGGAGGATAAAAGCACTGACTCGTACATCGGCTGGCCACCGCAAGTCATTGTATAGGCCACATACGCACTCACTACGCACTACGATCCTGAATGGAAGTGAGTGGGGGACGCAACCCTCAGCCGCATTGATTAACGCCAAAAACTTTTATTAACTTTTATTGTTTGAAGTAGATAAGAACTCGAACGTAGGTATCACTTGAGATCGGTTACTTCTTTACCCAAACACTAGGGTTTCGGACCTTTAAAGGAAAACTCTATCGGTTGTAGGCTTACAGCTTACCTTGTGTGGTCTACCTTAGTCAGTTAAGGCCACCTTTGAGGCACACAGTCCTGGGATTTGCTCTGATGCTAACACTGTTTGACTAAAGTAATTGATCAGGTCAACTACTAAATGAACTCGGCATTTTCACTAGTCATCATTGGTAACCAGTTCGTCTTCTTCAATAAATCTTCTCCGTTCGACTCCCCAATAATATCCGTACTGCTTGAAATAGTAACAATAGCCTGAACAGTTTGCCTGGCCTTGCAGCCAATAAATGCCATAAATGGCCGTGGTATGACCGATTCCTGTGATTGTTGGAGTAAAAGAGCATCGGTGAAACGTGAGCGTATCAGTAATAATTCTAGCATCTCCTGATCTCGCAGAGATGGGTTCGTCATGTTACACATTGCTTTGTTGTTTCACTCAATCTTTGTAGGCTCAGAGCTTAGTATGCAATTAGCTCTGCCTTACAATTGAGCATCATCTCGGAAATTAACGGGCAGTTAGAACGTTGTTGTGTCTTTCGCAGCGTCAGTCGTTCTCCCCCACCGGAATGTGCCACCCTGCAGTTCTCTCAGTATCGCTGTATTACACGTTTACACGACTTTAAAATCCATCTTGTCTATGGTTCATGCTGTATAAGCGCTATCACTAGCATAGAATGACCTACTTTTCAGTTTCTTCCTGACTGTAACTACCTCTATTTGCGGTGGGTTGTCCTATCTACACTATTGTCATAATCACAGCGACGGGCTGACAAAGACACTCAGGCAGGCCGACAGACAGACATCCTGAGTGTCGACGGATTCAGATGGAATACTTTCGTTGGCATTGCACTGAAGGGTGGCTAGGCAATGATGAGGATACTCATATAATGGTATTGATAATCCTCGACTTCCTGCCTTAATATGGCACTATGGCTTGTGAATCGAAAGCACTCTTACGTTTTTCCTTTCCATTGTGATCATAAATGAACGTTAGACAGTCTTGTCGTCACTGTTCTCACGGAGGCCGTGTCTAACAGCAGAGTCCCTGCACTTTGAGGGAACAGCTCTTATCAGCAAAGTGNTACAGCTTCCCGAACGGCAGTGATAATAGTTGATATTTCGTCGTACTAATAGTTATCGTTATGCATGGTCACGGATGACGGGTGCTCGTCAGGTGAGAATCATAAATGGGTGAAAATGGAGTTGGAGAGTGGTTGTTCTGTTTCATTCCAAGGACTTTGAAGGGACTGCCCTGAAATGTGGTCTGAGTGAGATATTGAGATTCGAGAGGAAGTTTGCCTCACTCTCAATTCAGAGATTAGTAGTACATAGCTTAGGAGGCCAAAGCAGGTACAGACGGCTCTCCGAACGGCAGTGATAATAGCTGATATTTCGCTGTGATAACAGCTATCGTTATGCATGATCACGGATGGTGGGTGGTCGGGTGAGAATCATAAATGGGTGGTAATGGAGTTGGAGAGTGGTTGTTCTGTTTCACACCAAGGATTCATGAAGGACCTGCTCTGGAATGTGGTTTGAGGAGATATTGGGTTTCGAGAGGAAGTTTACCTCACTTTCAATTCAGAGAGGAGTAGTAGAACAGGAGGCCAAAGCTGTCGACTTGGTAGTAATAACAACCAGCATACAAGCTGGGTTCTTTGAGAAGCTGATGGAATTCGCCGCAATCGCATCAACTGACGGTCTCTATCCTCAGACAACGCTTCCCTTCAACCAGTGCCGTAGAAGAAACTAAAAGTTTCCAGAAGTCTTTGATATGCCCTAGGTATGTGCGAAGCCATTAAATTGGATATGGCCCCTGAAAACTTCGGTAGTTTGTCATTGAATTGATCAAAAGACCTTGAAAGATCTTTGATTGATTGTCATTGTCACGTTAAGAAGACTCCCGTAATGTTCATTACCAACTATGTGACGTTCTATTGAAGCTGATCTCTAGTAGACGGATGCTCACCGGTGTGCCTGCTGGTTGTGATTTAAAATAGTTCATGTGAGATACTTTCGAGTAGGTTAGAAACAAAATGAGACTTACTCCTTCTCTGTTTTGTGAATCACATGAGTTATCAGTCATTATCATCTGTTATCATTCATTATTATCCGTATCATTATCACTTTTATATAGTTAGCTGGGTGCAGTAGTTGATACAGGAACGAAAATTTAGTCCGGCACTCGGCTCTTACAGTAATCCGGCACGTGTTAACACGCAAATTTTTACCCGTCACATATACAACGCGTCGAAAAGGGGCTTTGGGCAAGTACACGGGGGTGGGTGATGGGGTAAGCCAGGGGGTTACTGTAAGAGTCGAGTGCCGGACTGGATTTTCGTATTAGTGTAGTTGATGAGTTATTCGATGTGTGCATGTGTATGTGATTGTATGCTTGTGCATGTGTTATGCATGTAGACGGCTGGTGCGTGTATGTGTGTGGTGGGTGCAGTGTGTGTCACCGGGAACTGGATGATAAAGTCTTTGACGTTAATCGGTTTAATGCGCCTCTGCACCAACCTCAATTCAGAACCCTAGTGACGTTTCGGAAGCGTATGTGGCCTGCATGTCTGGGAGGATAAGAGCACTGACTTGTACATTTGCTGGCTTTTAAGGTGGGCGAGGTGGTATGGTGGCCAGCCGATGTACAAGTCAGTGTTCTTATCCTCTCAAACGAGCCTGGTACCAATCAACCGACACCGGAAGACTTGATTGGCCTGAGCGAGTGTTGATGCGGAAACCGATCTCCGGGCCATATGCGTGTGTAATAGTGCTCCACTTGCCACCACACCACCTCGCCCCATTAAAAGTCATGGTAGATAAAGGTGATGAGATAGGAACTTCGATGTGAAATGGCAGAAAGTGATTACAACTAAGGCCATGGCCTGACTTTCTCCCAGTGCATCACGTCGCTTACATGCGGTCTTTGAAATAACCATGCGGCAGCTTCGTCTAGACTTTTCCAGCAAATTTAGATGATTACTCACCTTTACTACGTCTACTTTACGCTAACTCACACATTACAGTACGTANCATTAAAAGTCATGGTAGATAAAGGTGATGAGATAGGAACTTCGATGTGAAATGGCAGAAAGTGATTACAACTAAGGTCATGGCCTGACTTTCTCCCAGTGCATCACGTCGCATACATGCGGTCATTGAAATAACCATGCGGCAGCTTTTTCTAGACTTTTCCAGCAAACTTAGATGATTACTCACCTTTACTACGTCTACTTTACGCTAACTCACACATTACAGTACGTATAAATATTTTATCCTCTATGGTACTGATAAATTAAGATTATAAAATTCATCCTCAGCAGAACAGTTGGCATTCGCCCGGAGTACGTGGATGGGGATGGTTCCACTCATGCTGGAATCAGCAGAAATTGCCATTTCATCAAGTGAAGGTTACAGTAGTACAATCACTTACCAAGCAGTAACCATACGGGAAAGAGTGGCATTTTCCGTCCTTCCTCTCCCACCGATAAACAAACTGAGACGGTTTGCCACTTTTACAGAAAAATCTGTAGGTGGTCCGTGAGCACAAAACTCCTGGAACGGAAAGCTGTTCAGATATACCTTTGAAAATCAGAACATGGAAGGTAGTAGATTGCAAGAGCGCTTATTAGAAGGTGCATGCATGAAAATACATACGTAGGGTTCCTCGAAGATTAGTTAGCACAAAAAAATGATTGAAATTAGGGTAAAAGTGTCAACTTTATAGAAATTTCGAGAGAGTCCCACTCATGACCCCCAGCAGCTGTGGTTTCGCCTGATTAACAACATAAACTCCCACCAAACAGGAGCCAATTAGCTCCAAACAAACCTAAAAGTCCTACTGAAAAAAACATTATTTCATCTCCGCTCTGTAATTATCCTAATAACTCCTGAATTGAGATATCTTTCTTAAAGCTTAAGTTTAGGCCGTCAGCATGCGAATTTTTACACAGAGCATAATCAAAGACTGTACAAGGCACGATCAATTCTTCGTAAGAAAAAGATAAATATAATAATAAACATACTCTTGTTCTTCTCCTCACCGCCTTTGTCAGCACCCTTAGCGGACTCTGACCCTTTCTGCACAGACTCCTCAATCTCCGCCTTAACAACCTCTGTTACAGTAGGTTTCTCAAGTTTCTTTTCTTCTTCGTTTTCTTCTGCTTCAGTCGCTACCGCATTCAGTACTTTAGTCTCCGTTCCTTGGTTTTGACTTGCGTTAGCCGAAAACCCGTGGTCCTGGGCCTCACCAGGTTCTACTTTCTCAGTGCTCGACATGTTGCTTAAGACTGACCCATCATCAGTCGTTGGAAATATTTCAGGTTCAGCGACCATTGCCGACCCTTCATGCAAATCCATATCTTCAAGACCTTGTTCAGCTATCGTTTCATTCAAAACCTTGTCGTGTTCGGATATTGGCAGTCCTGCCCGAAGCTGTTCCTCCAGATCAGAATCCACAGGAGCACTTCTCTCTGCTGCAATAGAGGGTGTTCCATCAGATTCCGCATTTAGTTCCTGAGCCTCTGACTGCGTCTGCACATCAGTTCCTGTTTTCTCGTTTTTGCCAGAAAATCCTTTCGAGACTTCAGTCAGAGCTTCTGAAATACAAAAAACAAAAACGTGGAAAAGTACTGAAGCACTGCTCTACCCAACATAACTGCTCATTAGCCTCTGCAATGAGGTTCGAAAGGACCTTGAAGATAGAAGCTTGGGTCGAAAATGGAAGTGAGGGTGGTGAGAGGTAGGTACACCACGATCTAAGCTAGAGGAACCCATCGGAAAGCAGTACGACATAGATCCCTCTTCGCATTCGGAGGAGAATGCGAGAAATCTAAGAGAACTGGGTCTGTGCAAGCTTTCTCGTGCTCATAGACAAAAATTCTGATGACGCAACCTATTTCCCTGTTGAATGTTTCAACGAAGAGACGTTTATAGAGTGGAGCAGCATATGGAGGATAGTGAACCCTTTACACTTGCTACTATTTGGTGTTTCAGAAAGTTCTGTCGTTTTTCAACGCTCAACTTTCAATGCACATATCTCGGCTCAAACAAAACTTTATCAATCGGAATAAAACCCAGTATTTTATACACACTTTTGCCAACGAGTAACAAGCTTGCCTATCCCGGTTGCGTAAAACTCTGGAGATCTAGAAGCGATAAATTCGAGGAAGGTCGATTTGTCATCATGTCGATTGTTCAAGCGTTTCTCTCGGAGGAAGTTGTCAAGATGTTTAAAAAAGTGGTAGTCGGTTGGAATGAGGTCAGTTGGGTACGGTGGGTGTGGCAGAGTATCATAGCCAGTCTCGTTCAATTTTTTCGGGTGGTCTGTGTGACATGGGAGCACGCGCTGTCGTGGAGAAGGATCGGCTCCTTCCTGTTCACCAATCCAGGGCTCGTGAGCTGCAGCTTCTGGTGCATTTCGTCGATATCCTGGCAGTATCTTTCAGCTATGATAGTTTCGCCCGGATCCAAAAAGCCATGATGAATTAAACCAGCCGTTGACCACCATCACCGTCTTCGAGACTTTCGTCGCCGATACGGAATTCCTCGAACCATCAGTAGCAGTACGTACATTTGTTGCTCCAGAACCAAATGCTATGTTGATATCTCCAGCCGTGTGCGCTGCATTCCTGCCTACTTTAAACTGGAAAAGGAATATGGTGCGAACTTGTCGTTTGTCCATGTTTTTTCCAAGCTTTTGCAAAAGCTAGGAAGTCACTATGAGGCGAAGCCGGTGCAAGAAATGCAAGAGCAAGAAATGCGCTTTCAAATGGTATACAATATAACAGTAGAGCCACGGAAAATAACCCAGGAAAGAGTGTCTATAAGTAGACCATCCAAAACGACATAACTTTCTGAAATACCTAATAATTCACGAAAGTGTCACACCAACTTCCCTCTTTCTCAGCCACTATCTGTTTTGGCGGATGTTTCCTATGACGTCATCCCATCTTTTACTCTACTGACTGCGCTCATCAACTGAGTCGATTACTCTAATGTGTGGGGTTACGCATGCCAACAAAATCCTTGATATGTGCACAATATGTACAATAGCCCTGGTACTAGGGCTACGGTATTCTGTAATAGAATATTCCCGTAAGACTATTCAAAATGCCTGCTACCACTAACAGAGCATGTTGGCCGGATTGGCACGAGACTAGGTCTATGTATTTCATGCTTAGTNCTGCTGATTGCTCTGAATGACTTGCTTCATCCGTAGCGGCTGAATCATCTGAGTTGCTTGGGACAGTCGCCCGAACATCAAGCGTCACCGAGGCAGGAGATGTTTCATCGNGCAAAGCAGAGAGAGCATGCACAGAAGATTGAATTCAGCGAAACGACACTCAATTGTCAATGCAATCAGTAACCGACAAGTATCCAAGTGCCCCTTCGAGAACGACTTGGTGTGAGATGTGAACCTTGGCCGGTGGTTGAGCTTTCCCATCTGGTCAGGTTGATCTTCATGTTAGGAGTAAGGGAAGGAAGATGGAACAGAGACAAGTGGCACGGATACTATTCTCACGGCGCTACAATCCGAAGTCATTTCCAGCTAAGGTAATGGAGCCTTCATTTTACAGGTTGGGTGATAAGTATCAGATGTCTCTGGAAGAATTCTCATACCCATCGAAATGCTCTTACAAATCATCGTATAGGCTGAATACGCATTTGAAAATCTCTAAGAGTATAGAAAGACTTCACTCCATGCCCTATGAATCGAAGCGTAAACAAAACACCTATCCAAGTCTCACTCTTTGCGCTACCCTTTCGACTTTTCAGGCATTTTCGTTCACAATCTGCTTTGGTTCGAATTGTCAATGACTCCGCAGCACGATCTCCTGCAAATGTTCTGAATTATGTCGATTTTTCTTCAGCAAAAATTGTAAAGCGAGTAAAACCTGGGCAGAATTTCCATGAATAGTACTCGCATTTTCCCTTTTCACTGAGATACCAACGAATTGTCGGTTGGGCATCCACCGAGTCCGTAAGGCAGCGAGATCTAAACGTGCTAGGGATGAAATAGGAAGAGCGGTACTGCTCGGAATACGGAACTCACGGTTGCTTTTTGCATGAATACGTCGTCCTTTCGTTGATGAATGCCAAGGTGTCATTTCTTATTTCTTTTCCAATTTTTGATATTATATGGACCTTAGACGAATGTTCGGGACCATCAATGGTCCTGTTAGATTCCTCATGAACAGTTTCGACTGTGGTGTTGTCCTGTGGCAATAGATCTTTCGTGCCTGCCCCAGTAAGCGCAATAGGACCATCCTGGCTTTTCGTTGCGGCTGCTTTTCTTTCTGTATCATGGTCGACCTTACTGAGATCTGATGACCTCTGTTTCCCACTTCGTGGTTCAATTTGCGGATCTGGGCCATGCAAATCTGGTTCCTCTACTAAGGTATCATCATCAACTTTCCCTGAAGAGACGACGATAGAAACCTCCACAGGAACAGCTGAACCTTCCAAAGCATCCACATCACTCGTGTCGCCAACTGTAGCCGAACCATTTTGCATTTCACCGTCGCCCGGAACATCCAACGGCAAAAGTGTGGGAGTTGTCCGTTCTTCGATAGGGCCATCTTTTTCTTTTGTCGAAATCATGCTTCCTTGTTCTTGAGTCACTGCTGATTGCTCTGAATGACTTGCTTCATCCGTAGCGACTGAATCAACTGAGTCGCTTGAGACAGTCGCCTGAACATCAAGCGTCACCGAGGCAGGAGATGTTTCATCGAAGACCTCATCGTTCTCAGACACAGTTACCGTAATGTTTCCGCATGGAATATCATCTTCTTCGAGAGATGATAAGCTGTCCGATTCGGACGAACGGCAAGGGCGTTTTTCTCTTGAAGTAGATGGAGCAGTGAGCTCAGTCGAGTCTTTTTGATCCCATTTTGGATCAGTATGTTTCCGATTGTCGTTTCCGTATATTAGACGGAGTTCGGTTCGATTTGGACAACAGATGCCCGTTGGTGGAGTGAGTAAGGTATCCTAAAAAGAAAAAAAAAACATTCATGAAAGGTTTCGTGAATATAGTGTGCCATAACTGGTAACGGCAGAATGCACGGTCAGGGGCTGCCGCCTTATCTAGAGCCCCTAGCTTTGGTCCAACGCATGCTGCACTACTATACAGAACAGTAGTGAGGAGGATTCTAAAAACAACGAGCACGATCTTGCCTTTCTTCAAGAGACATCCAAAACAGAGACATCCAAAACATGATGATAAAAGAGCAGTATTAGGGTGTAGTCAGAGCCAGTGCTTGACTATGCTCCGGGCGCCCACATTCACTAGAGTCGGAACGAAACCTGGGAGCTCTGCAGTTCAGTGGTTCACATTGCCAATACAGGATTGCACTTGAGACGGTATCCTACCTTACCTCCCCTTAGACCCTGAACTAGCTACAGTGACTCACTGAGAGGTTATTTTTGTCTCCGAATTTTCATGACAGACGTTTGATCGTAGTACTTGCTTTATGAATTCAAGGAGCCGCTAGAAAGAATCAGCAGAAAACTTATTAAGCGAAGACTTACCTGCATTTCGCAGACGAACCCTTTTGGGCATCCCTTCGAACATGGAAACGCTTCATTAGCTTCTATTAAAGGCACACTTCCATCGGTGCACAGCAGAGACGAAACGCTGACAGTTACCAAACCTAAAATTAACAATCATTCAGAAGGATCCAAGATTGAAAGTGGTGAGTTTATTTGACGAAAAAGAGTCCAACCTCTTTGCTTTCAATATTTTGTGTAAAAAACTGGCTACAGTATGATACTGCGACAGAAAATAAAAAGTGAAAGCGACGGAATGATTGATGTGGAATGATTATAATGGAGGGAGTCCCTTTAATAATGCTCACTTTCATGGAAATTTTTGTATATTTTCTAGCATTTTGTTACAATTAAGTAAAATTGTGCTCAATATCAATCAATAGACTTAACTTTTGATGCCAATTTATATCTAGCTCATAGATTGCAAGACTTATCAATGTCCTGTGGCTCAATTTCAAGGGAAAAGTAATAATCATAATTATAAGGTGATATTTTACCTGATGTGAAATAATGTAAATACTAATGAGTAATAATTGTACTAAAGTACAGAAATAGATGAACAAACGTAAATTATTCTTGTACTTATTACTTACCAAGAATGGATAGGACGGCAACCGATAAGGGATGTAGCATGGTAAAGCTTCAATTGTCCGTGGCGGCTATATCT
>UZAF01018084.1:24264-37292 GCA_900617895.1 Haemonchus placei | reverse complement strand
GCCGAAGCGTCTTCGAGCTATAATTAGTACAGGAGACGGTTATATAAGGTCACTGTGTGTTCGTTTTGTAGATGCGATGCAAAGTAAATAACGTCCATGAATTCACCATGTACAGTAGCGCTCAAAAGTATTCGGCCAAACGCTTTCACGCTTTCTCGTTCATAACATTTTTCTAACTGGAGCAAATTGCGCAAAATTTTGATATGCTTAAATAAAGCATATTTCGCACCATCCAACCCTGTTTAACGGCAAAGCAGCAATATCCACATAACTGAAAGCGGGGCGTTTTTTGCGGTAGCAGACTTCGCTTAAACAAAGTTAATGACGTCCGCAGTAGTTCGCACCTTATGTGCATTATTCTCCTCTACTGTGCTCGGCGTTAGCGCTTGTACACTTCGGACAAGGCAAAAAGAAAAGAAATCCTAGAAGGACCATAATCCGTATTTCCATTTGGTTTTGAGTTCAAGCCCTTTGGGATATCTGGAACACGATCAGATTGCAGGTTAGTGGTAAATATTCACAATGCCCCCATGCTACACATATTGAAATTTTGCATGATCAGACCTAGTAGGAAAGAAGTTATGGCTGAGAAGTACTACTGGAGGAGCCTTTTGAGCGCTACTGTATCAATAAAAACTGCGGTTTCTGTAGCTCAATTCTTTTGTTATCATATTTATGGCACGCCCGTATATAGCCAAATACAAGGCGTAGTTAGAAAAAAATTGAGCTGAGGGACCCTAAGCTGTTTACGCACATTACTGAACGTCTCAAGGAATGCATGAAGATAACGGTCTTCCTTCGGTCTGATTCCGATATCGTTATGATTGATGAAGTTAAAACTGAGGCTATTGCTGATCAACTACAGCGGCGTTTACGAGAAAAAGTGGCTTAATCCCTGTCGTGCTTCCTTTCTGCTAGGCCCTCATTGTGGTTTATGAGGGAGATATTTATGAGTTATCAATCCAGTGGCCTGACTCTAATTCGGTCATTTCAGATTTTCTTCCTTTGAAGTTTATTTGAAAATTGCTTTTTGCATTGCATTTCGCTCGAAAACTCGCTATCGGAAATTCCGTTTTGTTGGAAGCGCTTCTTTATAGTTCCATCCCCAATAAGCCTCCCAGTAGTAGTCTTGCGAACTATCGGCCAACAAGTATTACTTCAATTGCGCAAGGCTTCTCGAAACAAGTATAAAAAAGTAAGGTAAGACTGACAGAATATCTTGAACAGCACAACGATATTCCTTGTTGCGAACACGTTTTTGGGGCGGGTGGTTCAATAGAAACTGCTCATCTTTGATCTCTCAACGACTGGTCAAAATTCCGTGGTACCAGAAAGGAGTGAGTTCATGTCATTTATTTTGACTTTGCCAAGGACCTTGATAGACTACCACATCAAAAATTGATTCGAAAACTGGAGTCACTCAAAGTTCAGTGTTTGTTCGTTGTATCAAATCTTTCCTCCACTTCCCTTCCTTGTTTACGCTGCGGATTTGCAATCTTCCCTATATGTTACAATCGAAGAACGCGCCTTGATCCTATTAAAAGCATTCAGACCCTAATTTTTAAAACCAATCAGACTCTAAGGCGACTACTTTGTCATCCGGTACTACCGTTTCCTTTCAATCGGAGATGAATGAAGTAGAACTTTCGAAAAAAGCACAGAATAATTTCACTGGCAAGTTTGTCCTTCACTGCTCTGAGTTTTGAATGACTGCCTGAGGTGAGGTCGAAAGGCGCCGACGTTATGCGTGAAGAAAAATGATATGGCTATTCTCCATCGTTCGGGCTGTCCCGTCGTAGAGACATTGATTAAGTCAAAACAGAGTTTACTTGTAATCTGGTGGGATATGATTGTCATGACTTTACTTGTTTTTTTGACATTGCTCAAATGGTTTCCAAAATGGTGAACACCACACTTTCAAGGTTGATGTTTCCTTTGATAAATCGTTTTCCATGATCTGGTTTCTGTTATCGTTATGTTCACCACCACACAATTATGCCGCGCTTATAGATAAACAAGAACTCGTGTTTTGAATGTGAAGATCTAACTATTCTTGGTTAAGGATGCTTGTTCTGATCATAAAATTTCAGTGATTTTCGTGAGTGGTTTAAGCCGAAGCTACCGTATCAAGAGCCTCCCTAAGATTGAAGGACTGGAAACCCATTTAAACAGAATTGGAACTCTTCATTCAATCTCTCTATATATAAAGCGCTAACTTTGTGTGTCTGTTTGCATGTCGGTTGTGCGTCTGTCCGCAGAAAGTCACGTGGGCACGATGAGGATTGTGAAATGACACGTGAGCGCATGCTGACAAGGGTGAGGAACATGCTATGAAATGGGAAGTCTACCGATACTTTTTAAATTGAGCTCACTGACCAATACGGCTCAATTGGTGACGTACCGGACCCGTCAGCGTGCGCAGCCCATATGGTATGTAAATGAGACATGTGGTACCACACATATCTACTATGGAGTTTTCAGTCTTCCTGCACAGGTTCCACAAAGGTACGCATGCATTTGAAGGCTTTTCTTAGTCACGTTACTTACGTACTTCCCGATGGAACCTTTGAGTTTTTCTAGTTTGATGTCATCTGTCTAATCTAATGCTTGTTTAATCGCTTCCTTTTCTCGAATTCGGAAACCATCATTGATGTGAGGAACTCGAGATCGGATTTGCTCTTCATAATCGGCACTGAGCCTACGCTGCATAGTGTTAGTTAAATTGCTTCCGCGAGTCCACTACTCTGATTTACTCCTGGGTAGAGGTCATTTCCACGACAAGCTCTTACATCAGCCCTGTGGAGAAGGAATCAGATGACATAAAATAAAGATGTTGCACTCACTTATACTTGATTTTTATAACACTGTTAACCCTTAGACGACAATGCCATTCACCGGTGCGTGCCACTATGACTGGCGCATGGGACATTGGCACCCAATTCTGGGTGCCCCCATACTTACTTGTTTCATACCAATTGCGAAATTCAGTAAGCCAGTGAAAGTATTTTCTCTTGGAACGTTGCCACATTGCCACCCACCGGTGGATGCAGTCGCGGACGAAAGGAGAGGAGCGTGGTCCTATGTTCGCGTCACGTCGAAATCCGCATTGTCGTCAAAGAATTGAAGGCGCAGTTCACGAAAAAATCGTCCCTTAGATCTTCTCTCATGATTACCCAGTGGCCCCCGAGGGTAAAAGAAAGGACGACGTCGGGCCCAAAAACTCAAGCAGGCATAATAGCAGTCCCATTACCGTATCGTTCGAAGGTCGTGCCCATCGACCGATGTTATGTAGACGAGCTGTATAGGAGGTATAGATTACCATATTCGCATCATGACCCACACGCTCAGCATGCAATCAGCTGATCGTCGAGTGGTAAGGTGATGTTTCACTCTTATTCTGTTACTCTGTAATTCTTATTGCTGCTGCCGTCCTTTGCCTAGTTTTCTACCTCAAGAATATGAATAGGTGTTTTATATTAGTTGTGGTAATAGTGTTTCAGTTCAGTCAACTCCAAAGAACATTTTCGCCTGCTGTAGTCGGCCATTCGCACCAAAACCCACAAGTACGCAAAGCACCCCTTCTACTCCATTTTTCTTATCTTATTCTCATCGAGCCCTCTTTTTAACAGTTCTCTCGAAGCCTTTTATCTTTTGGAAACACCGATTCCCGTCCTTACTTCGCCTCCATCGCACTATTCTCCGCCTTCTCTTCCATTTTCGTCACAATCTGGATAACCCAAGATTATCGTGAACTGCGCGTTCAACATTTATGAACGAGGAAGCAGAATACCAAGCGATCATAAACGTTAACTGTCTGCAGTATTCTTAAACCAGTTAATCTATGCACACTAACGCGTGCACCATGCCATGCCCACTACCGCTTACTTACGACTTGTTAGAGGACCAATATAAACAGCATCGGTTGACTTCCCTTTTCTAACCGTTTCGCCATTAGGTGATATTTCCCATTTTGCACGATCTGATGCAGCTTTGAGGGTATTGATCTCTTGACACTAATAGGTGGTCGTGGAATTGTTTCCATTCTGACCTTCTTGAGTTCCTAGAGCTTTAAATGTCCTGAAGCGGGTTCTGATTTTTAGTCTGTGATGTCATAAATAGACTGGATATTAATCAACGGACCAATATAAAGAGCATCGGTTGACTTTCCATGTCATACCTGTTTTCTCACCGCGCTCTTGTGATTTCCACGCTCTTGATCGTGCCTACGTGACTTTTGGGAAGACACACAAACGAGCATACAAACGGACACACAAAGCGTTTTATATACAGGGAGACCCGCATGAAGTGTGACGGGCAATAAAAAAATCAACTTATGGGCTTCTGGGCTGGAAGAAGCGGTGATTGCTTGGGCGGAAAGGAATGCGATGAACGTCAGCTAAACTTTCCGCAGGACTGTGCACCAGCCCACAGCGCAAAGAAGATGCTACAATGTTGTGAAACCACGCTCCCAGATTTTTGTGGCGAAGCAGTTTTGACTTTCAAATCCCCCGATCTCAATCCTTTGGATTCTGGTGTACGGTCGATTCTGGAGCAAAAGGCCTGCGCTTTCAAACACAGGTCTTAAGAACCTCTGAAAGAAAGTGCTCTTGTAGGAGCGTGGGATGAAAGTGATTGCGCGCATTCTTGAAAACATCCGAATGAGGTTGGATGTTTACATTAAAGCGAAAGATAGTCATTCTGCATGCGAGATGTGATGTGTGTTTACGATTTTGCGATGATTGTGGGGTAGATCGACAAGCTCTGATTTGAGGGCTATTCGCTAGTGTACTTCTCAAGCGCTCAAGTATAGATATTTGATTCAGTAAGCACACACAGGATAGTAAACGGGCACGTAAAGGCGCTACATACATGCATGGGTGCGCTAGCGGTAACAAAACATCCGTGTGGTGAGGAAAGAAATTTAACGCAGGAAGTTTTCATACCGTCTTGGTATGCAATAGGGTATTCATTAGTGGATGGGGATGCATTAGGTTCTTCTTTACGTAGCCCGTTTCCCTTTGTCAAAGAACAAACTTTTTGTACAAAAACCCAATTCCACCAACATTTTTCTACCTGGCGGCAGAGGGGTGCATGCAGGAAGGATGCTCAAAACAGCGCACATCACTTTTTCTTCGTGTTTAGGGTTCCGTAGGAATCTTGAACCCGACTGAAGAGCTCAAAGAGATAGTGCATACACCTCGAGACTAACGCTTGTTACCTTTACGTGGAACGGCTATGGCGACATTTGGAAATTCTTACAGAATGGCCTATTGCTGCATTGCTTAATCTGACCTGCTTCTTCTTCGAAGAGATGCACAATCAAGTGAAATAAGCCTAACAAAAACATTATATCATTGACCTGTCTACTCAGTTTTGTTAATCCAACTGATTAAGAGCCTATTCCGTTCCTTTGCATCTCAAGCACAACCCAAATTGCTTCCCTTCTGTAACTGTCACCCTTCGCCCGAAAAGATCTGCCGCTAAGTTGGATAAATCATGATCGAGATGTTCAGGAAATATTAGTAGCGAATTGGCATCATTACGGCAAAACATAAAGTTTGGGTCTTGCACACTTTTCCAAAGCATACGTTTAGTTGAACGCTCGATCACTTCAAAGCTTGCCTTTGCGACGATAGTGGTTTTTTCTTGAAATATTAGTGCTTTAAGTAAGTAAGTTTAAGTACCACTGCTTTATCTGGTTGGTTGCTTAGCCCTTAACTAAGCACTAATTAGAAAGGGAAAAACACAGGGTGCGCCATAAATATGGTAACAGAAGAATTGGGCTACAAAAACCCCAGTTCATATTGACACATGGTGGAATTATGTGAGTTATTTACTATGCATCACATCTACAAAATAAACACACGATAATCTTATATAACCGTCTCCTGTACTAATTATAGTTCGAAGACGCTGCGGCTACTCATCGACGGTGGCGCGCGGGGTTTCTTAAGAAACTCCAGCCTGGAGTTTTCTCAATGGTTTCTTATGTGAAGCAACAGTGGTGCATTATGAAGTGCAGGCTTTCCTCTCCAGGATATATTCATTAGGGTAAAGGAAGAAACAGTGTTTGAGAAAGAATAGAAGGGAAAACAGGTAGAGGGTTTAACCTATCAATGATGAATTATATCTAGCAACCCATCACACTGTAGTCCGGGAAATCCGTATGAGGATTGGAAGCTGGGATGAAATCGCGAACACTCCGTCAGCAGCAGTCTTACCTTTTCTCATTGGTGAGCAGGTGCGCCGTAGTTTTCAAATCGTATCCCTGAAAAAATAACTGACCTTCAGCTGTATCCTTTTAGAAGGACCCTTCTTAGAGAGTTTTGGATTAAATTTTATACTTTTTTCGATCAAAATTCGCGAAACGCTCGGATGGTCGAGTTTCTAGCAAAAGCTACCATCAAAGAGGGAAAATGGCTATGAGAGGCGATGTGACTCTTCTCAATGGCTTCAGCACTCGGAATGTGATATACATGTATTCTTTGGGGTCTCAGCATTTCTTCCACGCTGAACAACTTTTAGTCAAGAAAAGGTTTGTCGAAGCGCGCAAGTAGCGCGCGGCATTTTTTTTTCTCCAACTTCTTCTCGTCAGGAAGCTTATAGAGCTTTCGAATCTTACCTGGATACAATTGTATTTACTTAGGAGTAGACTCTTCTCATCGGAGTAGAACATACAAACAAATCAACAGTCATTTTTCTGGTATTTCGGCAGGTTTTGCAGCGTACTCCTTCCCAGTTAATTCTATTGAGGCAAAAGGGGGTTGTATGTGAGGCAAGACGACCGTCTCAAGGTCTGCCCCGCATCGCGATTCAAGTGACTGTCAGTGTGGAAAATGTCGAAACGAGGAGCGATTCGGGAAAGGGACTCACAAAATGTGCGCAAAGACGGAGTGGCTGGTGGATGTGAGTGAGGCTCCACCGTTTTTCGAAATCTGACGAATTGAGTGCACCAAAGTAGATATGTAGTCTGAGGTATATCACGAACATAAGGGGAGGTGCAGGTTTGGAGATACCATCCAAACAAGAAAATTTCGGACGTTCGAAAAGTTGTTAAAATAGTGATGGCGCGCCCTGTACAAGCTAGGACAACAAACTATCAAAAACTTATTAGTGGTTCGTTTTGCCTCTTACACTCATTCGAACCACTTCGTTTTTTTGATAACCCCCGAGGCTCATCGGTGAATGGGGGTTGGCAAAAAACGTATGTTAGCGTCAACTTATAGTAAACAATGAAAATAGAAACCACAAATGCCATGAGTAAGCAAATGAACAAAAGAAGTAGAGAAAAGCCGAGTAGAAAGAAAATAAACTTACAAAAAAAACTAACTGCGTGAAAAAACTTGCATTCAATACTCAGTTGAACCTTAGTCACATATTAGAATTAGAGCACGTTAGCTTCTAATGTTGGCAAAACTTATGTCAAATTGGGAGGAGTAATTAACTCATTGACGACCGGGTGGCCCGCTGGCGGGCCACACCATATCGTGCCCCTGTAGTATTTATATTATTTATCAAGTGTTCTTATAATTTTTTTCATACTATCAAGTATCAGCTCAGCTCACAATCTCCTAAAAAATCTTGAGGCATCGTGGTTCAGGAATCATTCACTTCCAACTACAGTTATGAGAGAAACTAAAAGTTAGTGTAAGGGCAATGTAAAAGGCGCGGTCGCCAATGGGTTAATGATTACGAGAAATCGTTTCGAGGAATTTTTACGAGCTTTGTATTTGGAAATGCTAATGACGACCGTCTTTTCAAAATATCTCATTTTTTGAAGTTGTTCAACGGATGAAAAATTCACCAAAGTAATGTGCTCCTTCGAAAAAAGCACCTTTACAATTGCAAAAACAGAAGATTTTCTAGGACCACGATGTATGTAGTTTCATTTAGGCCTGATATAATGTACTGAGAAGAAAAACTGAAAAAAAATAGAAATTTAGATGAATAAAACAAAATATACAACTGCAGTCCACATGTGGACTGCACGGTTGTCAATGGGTTAAACAAACATACAGTCGCGGTCAAAAGTTTAGAAACTTTTTATTTTTAAACATAGCGCGGGCACTGAATTACGTAACTGTCTTATTTTGCATAGTGGGTGTCAAAGCAAATAAACAACAGGATAGACAACGTGTTCTTTCGGGACCAGATGATTAGAGTTAAAAAACACGATTTAATGTGAAAAGGGCTCGTCAAAAGTTTGAAAAGTTCACAATCGATTGCAGAGGGAAATTGATCATGGTGACATGGATTTACAAACAAAATATCAATACTTCGTTGGATGCCCAAGGGAATCGATTACTGCTTTGCATCTTCTTGGCATTGGATCGATTAAGGCTTCAATTCGGACTGTGGTATCAGAGCCCACTCTCTAGACAATAGATTGAATTTTTCGTCGGCATTCCCAACAGGAACCTGGCTTGTACGACGTGCTAGCTCTTCCCAAGGGTGCTCTATAAGATTCAGGTCTGGTCGCTTATTCACAAGACGTCTTATATACATTATGCCATCACCCCCAAAAAGCGAGGTGCTTGCGCGCAAAGTCAAGTCGAGCCTTCCGGTTCTTTGACGTTGACGTTTCCATACTTTTGACGCGCTGCTCTTCGAACTTTTCTTATTTTAGGAGTCAGGCTTTTGATTTTCGTAAAACCACATTGCATGCCATATTTCCTACATGATTTTATATCTAATATGTAACTTTGGGATAATTGCGATCCCAACTGGCCGCGCCATTCGAGAAATCAGAAAGTTTCCAAACTTTTAGCCACTAATGTATCTTTGATAAAAATTAGTAGAATGACCAACCGAAAATTGTTAATGAAGCCAGACCATAATGCCTTCGCAACTAACCCCGATTGCATTCAAAACGCTCTTCACTGTAATTTTCATGACAGAGCTTTGCAATGAGGCACCCCTCCTGCTCTGACAATCGAAAAGCTCTCAAGGTACTTCTTTTGGCCCTTACTCTCCATTGCTTACACTAAGTAAGATTATCCATTTTTTTGTGATAGGATGCTCCTTCACCTTTCCTTCTGCATTATGTATTGTGTTACGATTTCAGGTATCTTGAACGAGCTGATCGTAATGCAACTCCTCAACAGGCATACAAGTGGCTGACGAAACATTTCGAACAGTACTGTAAAGGAGCTACATCTCTTCCTCCACAGGAACAAAAACACTGTCTCGAGAAATTCGTTGCTTCAGAATGCTTTAAGCTGCAACTAGATCAAGTTCGAGCCCAGTCTTTGGAACGGTTGGTTATAAACTCGTTTTGGTCGACTACAACAAATATTGGTTGAGTGAATTCCTCTCAACATTGTGAAGATAAGTAATTCTTCCCCTGCGACTGCACCCTTGTAACCAAGTACCTATATTGTTTTGGAAGTACGGAGGTCAACGTGAATTGCTTGAAATACTAACAGTGCAAATGTCTCAGTGTTGTTGTAGTTTGGCCTACGATATTCTGTGTAGTTTTGTGTGTGTAGTGAGTGATGTGTGGGTGTGTGATGTCTGTATGTTATCATATGTAGTGCGTGTGTTCCACGATTAAATTCAAATCTTATAGCTGTATGTTTCAAAGGTACGCTTAACCATTATCGTGAGAGTAATAAGCCTGGGCCCGTTGCTGTTATCTAGCGTCTAATCCCTTTCCCTGGTTTACTACTGTCGTATCACTGTTTCTATGGAGATGGAAGCTCTCTTAAGCTGTCTGATCCCGCGGGTAAGCTAGTTGTTACTTCTTCTCTAGTTAAATCAAAGAAACTAGTGTAACTTCAGGGACAAAGCTTGCACTCTCATCACGGGCGTTTTATAAGTTTGTTGCACATGTTAATCAAGCGCGAAAATCTGCTTAATGGTTGGCTCGACAATCAGGTCTCGCATAACTACGTCAGCTATCTACAAAGCAGACTTTTCAGACTAAACGGGTAGTAAACACCTGGAAGAGCCTTATCTATACTTTCAAAAGAAGCGGTTTACCTATTTTCTAGAGGCGGGGAAACAGTTATTGACACAACTTTCCTGTTCACTACTTCAAACTATGCTGGCTGTGCGGGCGGTAGTAAGAAGTGTGACAAATAGCCCTTTTATCAGACTGATGCAGAATCGGAAGATTCGAGTATCTGGAATTTTGTTTACATTTGCAGCTGCCGTCCATTAGGCATCTCTAGATTTTAAATTTCTTTGAAGTGCCGATACGAAGGTGTAAATGTGCCATTGGGTGATTTGTTATTATCTCTGTCGTGAACTTCGAGAAAACTACGTCACTAATTTATGCATGGCTCTACGGCTGAAACATTGCTTCCAGCTTAAGCGTTGCATTTGCAGAGGGATTCTGCAGACGTGCGGACGTCAGTTGTTTGCCCGCTTTGTAGATGGAAACTGGATTTTCACAATGTCACTTCAGCCGTGCTGCCATGTCTACTCCATGGTCGCCGCCTTAGCAGTCTTCATTGAGAACTGGTGGCTCTAACTCGGAAACTTGCTGAATTCTTCAAGTGCGACCATACTCTTGTTTGGTGAATTTGTCATCAACTCCAGCCTTATGGTTAGCCGCATGCTTTACTGGGGTTGGCCGATCTCTGTCCTTCATATATACTCTGGAAAGTTCATGCTGAACCTCGTGGCGAGGTACCCGAGTTGCATCTTTCAACAGGGGGACGTGCACTACGTGCGTCCGAAGATGCGCGCGGCAACTTGCGCGGCGAAGTTCGTGATGATTGGTACGACTCTGACGCCAATTTTCGAGGCACAAACTCGAAGTAGAGTAGTTTAGTAGAGTCAGATGATCCTTCTAATCTACTCAACTCCAAATTTGGACCCCATTGATAGGCGCCAAAGTCGTTCAAATCGTTACGAACTCCGCCGCGCAATTTGCCGCGCGCGTCCTAGGACGCACGTTCGTCCACATACCCCTTTTAACATTGTGCGGGTGCATGTCGTTTGGCGCCGGCCTTCGCCCTGGCGCCGCTTTCACAATTTCTGGTCGGGCAACTCGTCTAAATCAGGGGTAATTAGATTTCCCAATCATCTCCATTACGAGAGTACGAAGTGAGAAAATAATAAAGACACTCAGGACGTATCAGTTCTATCCACCACTTTATGCAATTTATATCAGTTATATTCACATTTTCATGAATATTTCAAACTCATTCACATTCGTAGCTAGCTATCAGCACGGTCCATCTTTTTTTTCTTACTCTTGGCAATCTCACACGTCCATCTTTGTACGAAAATACAGAGAATCAGGAAACCAAGCGTATAAAAAAGCTTGAAAATCTCAAAAAACCTCCCCAATTCTGGTTGAAAATTGCCCAGTCTTGAGTGTTATAAGTTATCTCTGCATTTTACGATTTCGGATTATTGGGCATCTGCTTCTTGCTAATATTAGGTTGGAAGGAAAGTCCTGCAACAAAATGAAGGTCTTTTTCAAATCGTTTCTGAAATTTTCCAGGCCAATCAGTTTTCGGAAATATATTTGCCAAAGAGGTCAACAACCTTCTATTATCCTTTACGTAAATCACTGACGCCTTTTATCCAGGAGTGAGGAAGCTGTGACTCAAAGAAGCAGTTGACTGCCGTTTTCAGATCACATTAAGTTACGGTTTTTTTCCACAACGGCATGCTCAAGAAGGCGGAGCGCATGGTAGGTGAAAGTGGCAACACTTAGGGAGTACGACTGATGAACAGCCTGGAACCAATTCGAATTGTTGAACTTTTGACGCGTGCTTAAAGCGAAATTTCGACGTGTGTTGTCTCTCTGTAGGGACCTGATTTACGGTTTTGATCGTCTTTCTCTAACCCTGTTGGCCAAATTTCGGGGTTCATAGGGGTAACCGATAGCTGTGTCCATCTAGTGTGCGTTTAGCAACTCATAGTGAATGGATCCCTCCAACCTCCAATGAATCAAGGGACGATGCTTGCGTGACTTCGAAGGCTAGTTTCTCCTCCAGTGAAGCGATCCAGCCGATTGTTGACCCTTGATCGGTGAGCAGTGCCAGGATTAAATAGGTTGCTGATAAGTTGAGCCGCTACACCCCCGTTTTTCCCTTGGAGTGCTTAGTAGAAGGTGATGGGACGAACTGGATGTTGTCCATTCATTGACCGTAAAGCTGCTAAAGCCCACACGCGTGCCTTTATTTACTCATGTGTTGATGACCTGAGGAATGTTCTACAAGTTTATCACTCTTGCTACCGTGTTCACACTGTTGATACAAATTGCTGACGTTTCATATTTTTTGTTGCAGGACTTTCCTTCCAACCTAATATCCCCTTGCTGTACGTCTTATGCTCCCTTTCGCTACATTTCTACTCAGCAATTCTTGTTATCCCCATATTGTTGTGAAGCCATCACTCTCTGTCTACATACAGTGCCTTTCATAATTATAAGGTCACCCTCAAAATTTGCACTTTCAGAAAAAGCAATCATTAAGGATTTTTTCTAGCATCATGAACGGATTCCCCAGCACGAATAACCTAGGTTTCCGTTTTTTAGCCGCAGCTGCATTTTTCTTAACTTTCTCAGAACAGTTTATCGGTTTTTGCACCGTTTCATAATTATAAGGTCACCCTGAGAAAGTGAACAATTATTCATGGAAGAGAGGAAATTTCGTGAAGGTACTTATGAAGGTAAGCATGTGTAGCAAATGCATTTCTAAACCTGGCTGTCAACATGGCTCGTGGTCATCTGCTTTCCTCTGATGAGAAGGCTCATCATGAAGGTGGGCTCAGTACTCGAGCAATCTCCAGGCGAATAGGGAGAGCCTCTTGGTCCATTCAAAGATTTCTGGAGAGCCCTGATGTCCCTAGATATAACACCGACTGTGGACACCCATGAAAGATTACTGCCCGTGACGAGCGGAAGATTCTGAGGACTGTTTCCGACAGTACTTCCTTCTAAAACTAGATCCGATCGGAATTAAACCTCTCTGTGTCGAAAACTACAGTCTGGAGTGCAGTGAGAAGATGCGAGAACATCACCAGGCAAGCGAAGGAGAAGGTGCCACTAATCACCGATCTCCACAGAG
>UZAF01018084.1:0-11049 GCA_900617895.1 Haemonchus placei | reverse complement strand
AATATATAATATATAATATATAATATATAATATATAATATATAATATATAAAATATAATATATAATATATAATATATAATATATAATATATAATATATAATATATAATGTATAATATATAATATATAATATTCAATATATAATATATAACGTATAATATATACAATACATATCATAATATATTATATATAATCTAATATATATATAATATAATTACTATATATAAAGCACTCTCGGCCGTCGGTCCGTCTTTCTGTTTGTTTGAACGGAAATTCGATATTACCTCAAGAAGCACCTGCAAAAGTCGGGTCAAGGTTGGGATGGGTTGGACATGGGGCAAGACCACAGAGCACATGTGAGCTCAACGAAGCTCCCGCCCCGGCATGCACGACACTGGGTGGTGTCTTGAGCAAAATCTGAATTAGGTTTCAAAACAGCCCAGACGCCGGTAAAAAATGGGCAAAGGTGAAGGATGGGTCAAAAAGTGAACTGAAGGAGACTCACCAGTGGTGGGCAGAGTACTCCGCATGGGCAGTACTTACCACATAGGATCATGACTGGATTCAGCGAGACGTAGAGATCAGAATAAAAAACGAACGAAGTTATAAGGTTATATGCGTGCCGGGCACACGTAGACATGTCGAAGCTCCGCCCACAGTGGGCAGGGCGTACAATAGGTTCCTTTTGAAAAAAAAGTTATGACTCTGTTCGCAAACGTTCTACAACGTGGGGAGTAAATGGTTAGAGGCTATAGAAGAAATGTTGTCAAGCTCTTGAAGTGGACGAGCTGAGATAAATAATTCATAACTCTGTTCAAAATCGATATAGAACGCGGAAGAGTGGTCGAAGGCTATGGTAGGTTTGTGGTCAAAAACCAAGAGTGGGAGTAGTTTGCGCCAAGGTGGGCGGGGCCAAGTTCAAAAAATCCTTTCTGCTCAAAAACGTTGTAGAATGCGGGAAAAGAGTGATCGGCCGCCTTAGCGAGCGCCGCCTTTCAGTCCGCGCTTCTGCTTGCAATTCATTCCTTGAACGTGACGAGATTCGGATTTTTTTGAAACATGTGGTAGCTGAAAATCGGAAATTGACTGTGTACTGCAACGTAGAGCGGGAACAACCGTGGAGTGATCCCAGCGGGCCGTCTAACCACTCAAAAAATCAATATGCATGCGCTGAAGGTTATGGTCTGCTGTTGCTGGCGGGACTGGAAGGGTATTAGCTATTTTGTGCAGTCACCGCGCAACCTCTCGGTCATTTCTGAGAGACGCTGTACTGGGCTAGACAATTTGAGTCAACAATGCAACAGAAGGCCCAAATTTAGTCAATTGTGAAGGTGTGGTCTCTCACTACGACAAAGCAGTAAACCCCATTTATTTGATCATCCGGTAAAACAACTGGATTTTAGATGGGCCTCAATACCGCATAAAAAATGTGTCTCTCAATACCATATAATCCGTATATAGGACCATCATTATCAGTTATTCGGATATCTGCGGAATTCTTTTCATGGGATATCGTTCGGCTTTCTCAAGGGGTGCGAATGCACTCACGAGAACAGTTTCTTGATTCCAAGTGTGGAAATTCCAAAACGTGGGGCACTGTAATAACTATAGAGATGTCAAAGTATGTTCTATTGTGGTGTATTTTGGGCATAAGAAATTTGGTGAAAATGTAGTTGGGGGGCCACCCATCCGAAGTTCAGTATATCAAGAAATGACGTCAAAGAAACGCGTTATGTCGTGTTATATCACGGACATACCAGTATACAAGTGAGGGCTTTCGTAGGGAAGAAGCACCGCGGTGGGCAACTTTTCTTTATTTTTTCTTTTTTTTGCTGGAGGTAATCATCCCAGCCACCCAGGTGCTCCTACCCTACCTAGGCTTATTTGGGGAACTAAATTTCCCTAGCTGAAACCGCATAAAAGAGCTAAGCTGGTCGGTTCCCATCATCCTCTACGCATCCGATACAGTGCTAATATAACGAGCACTAACACATTAAACTGAGTTCATTTCTTGATATACTGACTTTCGGATGGATGGCCCCCCCTCAACTGCATTTTCACCGAAATTTTTATTACCAGTACCAGTTTGACCGGGATCCATACATTGCACGCTGGCAGCGTACCGCAGCCAGCTGTAGGCAATGGCGCGCATGTCAGAACAGCTCGTCCCAATACCTCTTCCATGCGGCTTTTTCCGTAATATTTTTGTCCAGTCCTTAATTTCACTTTTTTTAGAAGCCTTGTACTTCTCGGAATAGCCGATTTTCGCGTTTTCCTCGCCATAATGGCACTAGTCTGAATTGCCACTTCCATCACTAGTCTTAAAGTAGATAACCCAAATTATCGTGAATTGTGCCTTTGATGTACTCAATCTCTTGAACATGTAAAGGCAAGGTCAGGAGGAGATGGAATGATCGTTTGATGATATGAGTTGAAGCCAGTAGGACATTTTTTGGGTGATCTGAAATGATCGAGGTTGATCCGTGGGTGAATCAGCCGGTTACAATCATTTGAAACGATAAAAATCCCAGTGTTCTCAAACTTCAATCGAAACCGCTCACCAAAAGGAGGCTCTCTCTCACCCGAACAACGTCTCCGCACGAAAACGCGGGCGAGCTACAAATCCTTGGGCACCTTTTCGACACGCCCTCCAATGAACCTCTTTCGCTGCGGAAGCCTGCAGATTATACCCCGTCGAGGCCAGTTTTTTGAAGTTTTTCGAGTTCTATCAACCCTACAGTAAGGCGCATACATCTACTTCATAAATATCCAGCGAGTCTGTGACGGAATGCAGAACTTATGTCGAGCTTTTACTAGCACTAGCAGCTTTCTTCCAATTTTCCAGATGCCGGGACCTTCCAGGTGGCTTTTTATAAATGAACTTTCTTCATTATTGAACCTCGCTGAAGTGTGTATGTATATGTATGTGCGTGTGTTTGACTCGAAATCATTGTTCCGTTGGACCAAGAGCTTTCGAATTCGTAAAGAAGACATGTGAAAGGATGAATACACTAAGCAAGAGACCAAGTTACTCAAGCGCATATGACTCGTGCAGGGGCCGTGTCTTATGTTTGGCCGGAAATTCGTAGCCCCTTTTCTCCTATACCAGAGCGCTCAAATTCGGAAGGTTGCGGGTGGGTACGCGGCAACCCTTTTCAGAGTGAAGCACCTCTCTTTTCTTGTTTACCGTGTTTCGATCTTCAGGGTAGAGCAGATACACGACTTCGTTAAGAAAATGGAACCAGTATAACCCGATTGGGAATGTTTTTTGTTCAGAACAGACGCTCTCTCTTAAACGAGTAGAACTCATGAAGCTAGTATTGCTTGTTTTATGGTAGAGAAGATATGTCAAGAGGTATATTCTCGAATAGAGTTTAACACTACTGTTTTCATATAATATATGTATAACATATAATATATAATATATAATATATAATATATAATATATAATATATAATATATAATATATAATATATAATATATAATATATTATATATGTAATATATAATATATAATATATAATATATATATTCAATATATAAAATATAACATATAATATGTACAATACATAAAATAATATGTTAAATATAATCTAATATATAATATAATTACTATATATAAAGCGCTCTCGGCTGTCGGTACAATACACATGCTCGCAACGCAACTATTCATAAACAGCATTGCTTGAGAATGATTGATAGGTCGTGGTTGCTGACAACGAATATGTAGACCATTTCAGCTATGTGCGACTATTAGAGTTTGATATAACATTATACTCAACTGCTTTGTTGTTTTTTAACTTTGGCTTTTGGTTACAGTGATCTGCTAACGATGTCTGAGCAGGAAATGCGGAACACAATGCGTCTCGTGGAGCGATGTGCCACTCTACGGAAAATCGACCTTCAAAACTTACACTAATTTCACTTCTCTTACAAGCTGTGGAAGAAACTTCGATGCTGGTTCCATTACCAATAAATTATACAAAGCGTTCAGCATGTTTTTTTTTCTAGTGATTTTTTTTCATACTCCACTGTACAGTGGAGTGCGGTGTCGATCACCTAGATTCATAGCATGCCCATAGCATTTCGTAGTATGCCCCCCTACTCAGCTATGGTTGATTGATAACTTATACTTTGATTGGTTCGGTATTGCTTTACTCATCACTTGCAAGTCAGTTATCCCTATTGTGCTTCAGTCGCTGTCACGTATCTTTGTCTTTACGACCGTTCCACAAGTTTCAATGTGACTTCTCGCCATTACCTTTATGGCTTAGTTATCGTGCCGATATTTATACATGTTCGGTAATGCTGCAACGTGCACAGCATTCTAGATGTTCGAATTTAAAAGTTGTGAAATTCCTGGTGGGTGTTCAGTGAGCACTTCTACGCTTAACTTCTGTTTCTTATCTCCAGCAGATGCTAATTTCCGCTTCGGCATTTTATTGCTAACCGTTCAGTGATATTTTGCTTCCTAACGTTCAACTTCTGAAATACTGAAGCGTTCGCCGCTGAAGTTTTCAGTCTCTGTTGAGAGTGAAACAGGTCAGTTTGAGTTTTCGAAGTGATTACCTCGTATGTGGAAAAAATGTGATGTAATATGAATAAATAAAAAAATGCAACTTGGGTCAGTTGGGCTTTCTGTGCCAGAGTCTAGGGTAACTTGAACTTGATTATTATAAGCTTCAAGGTAATTAAATCGGTATGAATTACATCAATCTGTATGCAAGTTGTCAGATAGTTTAGCAAAAAGCCCATATTGACATTCAAAATAGCCGCGCGGTATACTCAAGGGTGTCTTTCAAAGAGTTTATTGCTCCTGACGATGCTACTTCAAGTCAATATCTATTCCTATAATAGCTGACCTTTAAAAGACAAATCACAACCTGAATCGACCTTCAGAGGGCAAAATGAAAATGAGCGGAAAAGGGACGAATGGAAAAGTTTCCTACAAAGTTGAGAAGCTCACCCGATGTTTTTCTAGTCGTTTATGTAGGCGCGAGGCTTTCTGTAATCGTTATCTGATCATGTTGCTTGGCTTTTCGCAAGGCACAAACAAGTCGCATGAGATTACTTTTAACATAGCAGCGTTCTTTTCGCTAGAAGAAATTTACCACGCAGCAAATGTTAGAAAAAGTTTTGAAATCTCATTCCGCGACACTCGGCCCCCATGAAGTTGGATGGGACCGGGGAAGGATTGAAAAGGCATCCCTGATTCCAGTCATCTACAGGTCATGGAAACCTTCTCTGCTCCGAAAGTTCGCGTAGGGTCTCATCAATTTCTTCTTCTATCTCCTGGGCCTTGTTGCAAACTGTGTAATGATGTCCCATTCGACCGTCAACCGACAGGAGATGGGAACATCTATCCCAGTATTTTGAACACGTAAAGTCGGCTGTGCATCCAATTTCGAGGCGAATCTTGCGGCAGCTCTGTTTTTTTCAGAAGAAGCTTCTTTTTAGCACAATTTCATATTCTAGGGCACGAATCACTATAGTGTTTGCGGCAAGCACCGCAGACGAGCATCGCGTCTTTGACCACTCCAATTTGTGTACGCCACTAAAACACCATGTAGGACATAGGGCCCCTTCTCCAGCAACTGGATACGTGACTGCAACACATGAATCGTCATTAATATCTTGCGCCTGACGTAGTTCAACGATTTGACTCCTTCAAGAGACTTCTGATTCGTCAACACCCCTTTGCTCACTTTCAAATTCGAGTGAACCCTTCATGATCGAAATTGACTTGATTGACGGATTTTTTGCATAGCTCATTGGCTCCGCCACAGTCCGCCGGCCGGCCCTCCAGCGCGCCGGTAAGCGAGCGAGCGCGCCGGCCGGGGGCGGCGCTTGCCCCTTGTTTACAACTGAATCTTGGTCGGTACCGTCGGCCGCGTAGTCCCCCAGCCGGCGCGCTCGCTCGCTCACTCGCGGGCTAGCCAGCGGACTATGAAAGCAATGCATGGATAAATATGGTTCATGGCTTGAATAAATACGTTAAAGTAGATGAATTTCAGAATGTTTCGTTTCGAGGTTTTCGCTGGCTTTGCAACAATCGTTTTCTTGTCTTTTGCGCGAAGCTTGTATGGATTTTTGGAGTGCTATTTCCGGTAGTAAGTTGATAAAATACACTGTTACTCGCAAAATATTTTTTCAATGTGAAAAACTATCGCAAGGAAGTAGAAATGTATCGGAATGATTGGTAGCATCGCCACAATCAAAAGGGTGAAAGTCGTCTTGTGGCATGGTGATGAAAAATCTACGATATCCAAGTCTGGCCATTGAAGTTCGCCGAGTTCGTAGCTTTTGCCTCGAAGATAATGAAAAAATGTAGCAAAAATTGCGGGACGATTTAAATGCCTGGATACCTGAAATCCTGGATTTTGCCTCCTTTCCACACTTTAGCGGCAATTTATCCGATTTCGGGCTTCATTTCGCTGGAAGTGCAGCGTGGTGGCTTGATTTTTGGGTGAGCATAAGACTACAAAGAAGTCGCTTTCGCATTGTGATTTGCCTGAGGTAACAGAAGAAGACTAGCACCTGATTTGGTGCTAAGTCGGTTGGGGAGGGGCACACGGCACGGCATTCTGCGCTCTCTCCAGCAAGATAGTAGTGGGTCTGAGTCTGCGAAGGAATGGTGAGGTTTTACTGATGTGTTTCGCGATTTAGAATAAACTAATTCTTGGAACATGTTATCATGCTTGCATATTATGGACACTCTTCTTCTGAGCCGATGAGTCCTTTTTTTTAAGAAGGGGAGAGGTTCCGGCGTGAGTGAGGTGGTTCTCTCGTGCAAAAAGCTGAGATGAGATAAAAGTTGAACGCCCATTTGGCTTAACCACCCCGCATCAGGTGAAAAGTACACATACACAATACAAATACACAATACACACAAATACATATAACATAAAAAAGCTATGAAAGTCCCTATACACCGTTACGGGCTCGACTACATTTCCTTCTCTACTATCTCGCTGGAGAGAGCGCAGGGTGCCGCGCCGATTGCCGCGCCGCGTGCCCCCCCCCCGGGTGTGGTGCGATTCACGCGTCAATTTAATGAGGTCATCGAACAAAACGCGCTGAAACATCATGCCCGCCATCATAATGGACGAAATAGGAACTTATAAGTAAAATAAGTAAAGAAATGACAGACTATGCATGTTTACAGGAAAAATGTTTTCTAGAGTCAAAAAATACGAAGTTACTCTTATTTTGAACGTTTAACAAGTAAATTGTTGAACTACGAAGTGAATTCTTATTCTCAAAAGGATTTTATTGCCATAGTAAAGAGATCTGCTCTAATTCATGGTGAAGCCGTGGACAACTGCAAATCTTATATGGTTCATCCCCACAGAAAGGTACTGAAGCGATGCTGCGTGCGCGAGACCTCTGATGGGGTCACGCGTGAATCGCCCCCCCCCCAACCCACTTAGCATCCTTGATTTCTGTGAACGTCTCTTTTTGGCATTCATAACAGCCCTATAATGGTGACGACGGAGCACTGGGTATGGGTACATTCACTCAGAACTGGATGGACGCGGCAAACCGCGCGGTGAAATTCGTGGCGATCAAAACGGCTTGGGCGCCTATCATTTGAGCACGGGTTCCAAGTAGATTGGGCAAGTAGGGCCGGCTTATGCTACTTATCTATCTCACTTCAAATTTGTGCCTCAATGATAGGCGCCAGAGTCGTTTAAATCACCACGAATTTCACCGCGCGGTTTGCCACGTCCAGTTCTGGGTGGATGTTCCGTCCCGCGTGGAAATTGATGATAAATTCTGAAAACATGGGCACAAATTTTAGCTATAACTTGCGTTGTATTATGAAAGGTAAAGAAAAGAACCTGCGGGCATGCAGCCGGCAGCTTCTTTGCTATGTATATTATGAAAGATATCCGTAAATTCATATGCTCGCATTCACATTTCACTTTTATTTTTGGTGCGCCGCACCTGTGATCGTCGTGAAGTTCGCAAGAGGATTTCTTGCACTCGTACTGGTTATACACCGCAGCGGTGGAAGTTTCTTGAAGGGCCAAATCGCTATATCCCGGCTATTGGGAATAAAATTTCCGTTTAGCGCTGTCATTGGAGGGAGTGCGAGCGAGGTCATTGTAATTTCGTAATCTGCGATTTCAGTCAGTACATCTGGAATGGTCGATGGAATGCAGTGCGATGATTTTTGCGATGACGTGATAGTATATGCTAATTTCACCTGCTCATGCCATATGCTACATTTTAAGAGAGCAAAAAACTCGTCACTTGTCCTTGATTCTGTAGAAGAGACAAGCAGAGCTGAGATAGAAGCAATCGCACCAAATATCGTCACAAGATGTCAGCCAGGATGTACTTCCTCGAAACCTGTTCACCTCATCAAGTTCTTCAATAAGATCTCCTGGTCTAATTTCCATGCATTGTTCTCCTATACAGGAGACCATATGCGCACATCTTTTGCCATCCAGTGCCCGAATACCTGCATCTCTCATATATGTGATCACTTTGTGCCCACAAGACAACGGTAGGCTTTTCCAACGTAGCCTCATTATCCCTACATATCGTTTGAAATACGCAGATTCGTAGGCATGCTTCCTACTCCCTGCTTGAATGGGTTCAGTTTGAGTACATCGGGCAGATTAGACTCGCACGAAGTACACTGTGCTAAAGTTATGGAATTTTGATCTTAGCCCCGCCCATCTCGGTGCAAACTTCGCTCACATTCAGGATATGGCCACATTTCTTCTTCAAACTCCATCCACTTTTCCCAAGATGTTAAACTTTTTAAGCAGGTTATGCACTTTCGATCTTGCCCCGCCACCCTCAGCGTAGTCCACGCCCACTTCAAAGATTTGGCCACATCTCTTCGATAGCCCTCTCAACATATTGTTTCGCGCTGTAAATCGTTTTAGAGCAAAAGTGTGATGTCTGATCGTAATCGTAGCCCCAACTATCTAAGTGCAAACCCAGCCCACCTCAGAGATTTACCCACATTTCTTCGATAGCCTCTGTTGTGGATTCACAACCATATATATGTTTGTAGTAGAACTACTCTTTACGGGAATGAGTGACAACATGCTAGTTCAACATATTAACCATAGGCATGATTTGACATGAGTATCTCTTGAGTTGAGACCACAGGCATGACCTGGCGGTGTCAAAAGTGTGCAATCAAGTAGGTAACTTAAGTTCTGCCGTTGGCGCAGTCCGCTCTTTCATCCCCCGAGCTTGAGTACCGCCACGGGCCCCCTAAGGTCCATTGGCGATACGGTATCTGAGGACCGCCCACATATTGTGTATATAAACCCCGTGAATGTATTATCATGGTCGGTCTTTGTACTAGGCGTCGTAATAAACCTTTGTTACACGTCCTAAATACAACTTTCCATAGGTAATCAACCAAATTGGTGCATCGACCGTTGGAAACGATCCCTTCTGCGCTAGCTTTCCCCAGTGAAAGACAGAAGGTTCATCAATCATCCAGTTTGCTCCACATTCCTCCCTGAGGAAAGCAAAATCTGGCAAGTCTTTGACCACATCGCTGGTCAAATCTCAAATATCTATTCTGATTCTTCCTGTGGAATACTGGAACTAGACCTTCTGCGCTAGCTCTCCCAGTGAGAGAAAGAAGGACATTTCTATTGTTTTCTAGAAATCGGGAAATTTTCCTGCGAGTTCTTCAAAGAGAACCGGGAAACAAGCACAAATCTTCTGCACAATCTCTCCACAGTGAGAGAACAGAAGATAGCTAGCTACCAAACAAGATCCTCTGAGGACTAGAAAATTTGGCAAATTTTTGACTAGATCACTACCCAAAAAGTCGAATCTTCACATTAATTCCCTCTGAGGAACTCAAAGACCCGCGTGGCAGGAAACACATCTTACACGAAGCCAAGGTGTTTCAAAAGAGACATCGAACTGAGCTGAACTCCACACAGTTTAGACGCTCATCGGTTTCCAACAAAGCACAAAAAAGCAACAACCGATTTCAAACAGCTTCAGCATCAAAATGACGGAGATTCAACTGTTCAAGACCAGAATCACGCACGCGTGCAGGCTGATCCGTTCAAGCGACTCAGATCTCAAACTTTCGAACAATTCATCCACATTCCCAACTGAAAAGGAGGAATGTGAGGTGTACATAGGAGGAAAAACTGCACAGCTGAACCACTTGATAACAACAATCACAAAAGCAGAACAGCTCCACGATACCTATTTTGACAAAGCGATCGAAACAATCAGTTCACGATTGGAACAGAAGGTCGTGAAAAGCTGATGCTCGAGCTGAACAACCACGTGGAGCTCAAGTTAAATGGCCTTGAAATCGCAATAATACAATGGCTGAGCAAAATCGAGTTCAGAAAGGAAGAGTTGGCGCAGCAAGCCTCGTTCTTAGCAGAAGCCGCCAGCATTGCCAACCAGGTTGGTAGCAGCCAACACAATTCCCACAGTGAAGGGGATGCTCTCAATACGTTGTACGACCGCAGCATACGAGTTCGACGCCCTCTGCTCGAAGTTCTAACATTCCCTGGAGACTACAGAGAGTTCAACACCTGGTCAGCCTTCGAATTCCTCATACATAACGAGACGGATTTGCGTGAAGAAAAATTCCTTTTCCTGAAACAAGCACTGAACGGAAAAGCAGCTGCTTCGATCAGCAGCATTCCAGTCGTTGACGACAAGTATAACGTCGCGCTTAATATACTCAAGAAACAGTACGACAAATCCTCAGGCATAGCCGATATCTTAATAAACGTGATCGAGCATCTGCCTAAGGCTCAAGAAAACTCGAGGAGTTGTCGAACTACATTCCATTCCATATCTTCTCGCATCGTGCATCTAGATCAAACTGGAGTGCCAATGAACCCAGACAGAGTATGGCGACGTCTTATCCTTTCCAAATTCACAGAGAATATCTGTAGCCAAGTAACTAAGAAAGAAAATCAAAGTGGCACAAGATTCGAAGTGAAGGATATTTTTGATGCCGTTGATGACATCATTACGCTTCAAGAAACCACCGAACTAATGACAAAGACGCTCTTCGGTACTCAAACCGCCCAAGCC